>VACF01000792.1:0-35579 GCA_006891605.1 Pleurozium schreberi | reverse complement strand
AAAAAAAAATTAATACTCGCAAATTGGAAACAAAAGTATTGCCTGATCGTGCATTGATTGGAAACAAAAAACTCGGATATTCATTTCTCAATGTCTGCAGCACCTTTGCGAATCCACACACTACATAATACATGATACAACACTACTTACCGCAGGAGTGTGCCTTAAATTCCTACAACATTGGAAACATCATCATTTTGTTTCCTCAGGACCCTTAAGAATAAACTTCTGCGTCGCAATAAACCAAGTGCTGCCCGCGGAGTCCTTGACAGCGCCCTCACGATCCCCGTAATATTGTTCCTTCGGCGCTTGCACGGACTCCGCGCCCTTCTGCAACGCCAGCTCGTACGTCTTGTCCACATCTTCCACATAAACGTACAACCAGGCGGGGACAGCGGAATGCTCTTCACTGGCGTCCTGGATCATGACGGTGGTGTCACCAATGCGAAGGCATGCGTGCAGGACGCCTTTCTTGTCTTCGGTGGGCATGTTCACCACCACGGTGGCCTTGAGCACTTCCGTCACGAAGTCGATCACCTTCTGGGCGCCTGTGGACACCAAGTACGAGGACGCTGTCGAGTGGCCCTTCCTCTGCCATAAATTCGGAGGAGGACTGGTCGCCATAGCTAATCGAATGTAACGAGCTCGGTGCTAGATGCGAAGAAAGGATTCCTCTATCGATCGACCAAGCTGCGAGAAGTCAAATTCCCTAATCTCAAATTTGCAAACACCAGAGAATGGAATGGTTGGAGATCCGCTTTGGAACCAGTTTTATGCATCCCAAAGCTTCACGGTGAAGCTGCGGCCTCGACTATTCTTGGATCACTGGAATTGTTTATTGTTGTTCCCACAATCCCGCAGTGAATGGGCGCCATCTCAAGTTGCACTAATATTATTGGAAACTGGGCCGAATTGACTCCGGAAGACTCCAGGAATTTCTGTAGCGGTGATTCCTGTGTTGTGTTGGCGATGTAYTAAAGGGTACTAATAAATCACAGCTTCTTCACCTCGGCCAAAACTTCTTTGAAAAATGGGGAGGTGGCGGCTTAGGATTGGGTTCCGGAAGGCACAAATCGTGAGAATATTTTTCTTTTGCAAAGGGCTCTTAGCGTCCATTAGGAGTAGTCATACCTTCTTCATGACTGCCTTCTTCAGCTGGGCAAACTTCGCAGCAGAATGAGTAGTTCTTGAGAGAAAACAAGAGCCAATGGGGAGCGCTTCCGGGTGAAGAAGGTGTGACACCCCTATTGCTTCATCAAGAGGACTCTTCTACGGAGAATGGATTCACTTGTGACTACAAACACTCAAACCATCACAAGTGTTAGTCATTGTTGAAAGTGCAGGAGYAGGCAATGCAGAGCTTAGGTGAAACTACAAAGTGTACAAAGAATATTTTTTGTTTTTGCACGCCCATTCATTTGCTTTGGAGCAGAGTAACAAATGTCAAGAAACCTTTGCGGCGAAAGTATATACCGCCACTGAGAGCTCACTACAAGCCACGTCCCAATTCTTCAGAGAAGTTTGGGGAGCTGAAGAAGGTGTGACAACCCCTTAATATCCTCCTCCGGAAGTGAATAATGGACTTTTCAAACCTTTTCGAAAAGAAGAATATTTTGTCGTAGTCACACTTTTGTCATTTCATGTTTCCTCATGGGTTGCACATCCTCCGCTCTCAAGATCTTGTTGTGCATTCTCCAATCTCGTTGTGCAAACCACAAAAATGGGTTGTATAATTTCTAGCTCCTAATTGGCTCCTCGTTTCGTGTACTAAAGAAGGTGTAACTACCCCTACTATAACGTTGTCCAAGTGTGTGTTCTTGGCACGAATTTTCCCACAGAGAAAGCCCAAAAGCTATTTATTGGATAGGAAATATTAATTTTTTTTAATAAAGTAGCCAGTTTCCTGTTATATTTTTAAACCAGTAGCCAAATAATACCTAGGTGTCACCTAGGTTTTATGTAGTCATCACCTAGTATCACCGTCAAAATATCACATGAGTATTGAAGAAATGAGTATTGAAGAAGTACAATAGTTAGCTACTTCGCCGAATGAAAAAAGTCACTTCGGAGTCCCCAATTYCCCAAACCTGTGGTTGTCCAAGTAAGGTTGTTTTTTTAGGAATCGGGCGAATATCCTCACTAATCGCGGAAATGTCGAAATGAATGGATAGAGWATCCTGCAAATATCTTGATTTTGACGTGGACAGGCCTGGTTTAACCCTGTGAAGGTTCGTCTCAGCCAACTTGCTTGGATTTTGCCCTCATTGAAATTGCTGTAAATCAGTTGAATAACTTGAAATTGAACTGCACTGATTCTGATTCTTAGGTATCACTAATATTCGCACTGTTGTTAGATCCAACAGGTTGTAGAGGGAGAGACCGAATGGCCGAGTGAAAGCCCCAAAGATGGGAAAAACGACCCAATTTAGTGGGAGATGGGGGTCACCGTTGGAGATATTTTTGGAGTTTTATCAGCTATTTTCCTACAATACCCGTATTAAACCTGTTTATCAAGTACCGAGTCCGGTTTTTACTCTTTTTTTTCCTCTAAATAGAAATTTTATAGATTTTCAAGTTTTCACCAATTTTATTTCAAATTGCAACAGTTTTTTTTTTCCAATTCCATCCGCTAGCATAACAATGAACTAACCGCCGGTTTTACCGAACATCATTGGATGGGGTTGAATTCTTGCAAACAATGTTCGCGGAGTGTTCAGTTGTCACAGATGATTATCCGGCAACCCCCGGATTCGAGACCGATCATTCACAGACCTGCTCCATCTCTCCAAACTGTAATTCGAAATGTTGATCGGTTTCCAACATGAAGGTTCAAATTCCATCGGGTATGTCATTTACGCAGGTTCATNCGCTCTTGCAGGAGCATCAATAAGTCCTGAACCGTCAGAGCTAGAGAATATTTATGCTGCATTAGTGTAGAGTGTGCCATAGTAGGAACTTGCAACGCTCAAGCCGATCTTCGGAAGATGTTGGTAGTCCCCTACTCTACTCACCTCCAAGAGTTACTACTAGGACGAGCGTTTAGGGGAGTGTTCTCAGATCTATTTGCTTGTACGACGACTCTGTTGTACTSAAAGCGTGAGGAACGTGCGCAAGCGTCCCTCAAAAAGATGTTAGTACTGGAAAGTAGAAAAGTAGACTCGAATACATCATTAAAAGTGGGTATGGCCTCATGCTCCGCCATTGGAAAGGGAACATGTAGCTGCTGACTATCCATCCAGGGTCTGAGTTTTTGTTTGAGTTCTCTTCAAATTAGGCATCACAAGCGACAGCCCTGATCCAAAGCCAAACAGCATCTTCCAGAAAACTCGGATCGTCACTTCTCCTTTTCTGAAGCACCACTGTCAACTCAAAACTCGTACTGATCATCCATCTGTCAATGAATCCAGGGACTAAAGATAATGCAGAATTATCCCGATACTCAAACATGGCCTTACAGATAAAATCTCATACAACCCCCCACCCACCCCACCCCGCTTCCTCGTTTCCCCTCAAAAAAAAATGAATACTCGCAAATTGGAAACAAAAACACTGCCTGATCGTGCATTGATTGGAAACAAAAAACTCGGATATTCATTTCTCAATGTCTGCAGCACCTTTGTCAATCCATACACTATATGATACATGATACAACACTACTTACCGCAGGAGTGTGCCTTAAATTCCTACAACATTGGAAACATCATCATTTTGTTTCCTCAGGACCCTTAAGAATAAACTTCTGCGTCGCAATAAACCAAGTGCTGCCCGCGGAGTCCTTGACAGCGCCCTCACGATCCCCGTAATATTGTTCCTTCGGCGCTTGCACGGACTCCGCGCCCTTCTGCAACGCCAGCTCGTACGTCTTGTCCACATCTTCCACATAAACGTACAACCAGGCGGGGACAGCGGAATGCTCTTCACTGGCGTCCTGGATCATGACGGTGGTGTCACCAATGCGAAGGCATGCGTGCAGGACGCCTTTCTTGTCTTCGGTGGGCATGTTCACCACCACGGTGGCCTTGAGCACTTCCGTCACGAAGTCGATCACCTTCTGGGCGCCTGTGGACACCAAGTACGAGGACGCTGTCGAGTGGCCCTTCCTCTGCCATAAATTCGGAGGAGGACTGGTCGCCATAGCTAATCGAATGTAACGAGCTCGGTGCTAGATGCGAAGAAAGGATTCCTCTATCGATCGACCAAGCTGCGAGAAGTCAAATTCCCTAATCTCAAATTTGCAAACACCAGAGAATGGAATGGTTGGAGATCCGCTTTGGAACCAGTTTTATGCATCCCAAAGCTTCACGGTGAAGCTGCGGCCTCGACTATTCTTGGATCACTGGAATTGTTTATTGTTGTTCCCACAATCCCGCAGTGAATGGGCGCCATCTCAAGTTGCACTAATATTATTGGAAACTGGGCCGAATTGACTCCGGAAGACTCCAGGAATTTCTGTAGCGGTGATTCCTGTGTTGTGTTGGCGATGTACTTAAAGGATAACAAGGACGTTTTGGGTCCTTTGGAGGACAGAAATCAAGTGCAGTGGATGCAGAAAGGGTATTTTTCATCCATTTTTTGGGTAAATGTGAAAGAAGAGATGTGCTTTGACTTGGAAAGTAAGAAATAGGGTCATTGAATGTATTGTCATTTTTAGGAGCARCAAATTGTATCTCAAAGCCACAAAAATTCATGCCCACGTTGACAAGTCTTTGTATGCCTATCATCAAATTTTTAGGCGTTGTAGCAAATTTTTAGATGTTGCTGTCATTTTTAGGTGCTACACGGTTCAACTTCCCATCGTCTAACACTTGGTGGTCTACAGTCCACAATCCACAGCCTGCCTTTTCTCCGCAGTAATAGGTATGTCCTTTAAGAATTAAAATAACATAGAAATAAATTAAAAAATAATATTTTATCAATAAATGTATTTTGTTACATTTTATTTTTATTTAAACTTTAATAAATAGTTTTATGTTATTTTAATCATTGAATAACTCAATCCTTCACATGATAAATTGTATGTTGTTACGTTTGTATGCAACTTCTTGAATGTGGCAAATAGGAAGGGTGATAATTGCAACATCTAGTGTGTCTTGAATTAAGGCRAACCAAATTATCGGTGACAATTTCTAATTCAATCCATTAAAAAAAAATTATCAGTGTTTYTGGTTTCTGGAGACATTAACAAAATTCATATTGCTTTGACTAAATATGAATTAATTATGACTTTTTGAAGTGATTTGCCTCAGAGCCTATAATTTCTATTAAATTACCTCCAAAATGGACAAAACATGATTAGATAATAGTCATCTCATCCTTGTGATATTGCTACAGTAGCAAGGCTTTGATAATGGCCACACTCTTTGATGCTTTTACTCCCATTAATGACAGGGCCGTATTGTGGCCACTAAGGCACTCCCAAATCATCACTTGTACACTCACCCTACAAGTGCCACTTCCAGAATGCCCATTRCTTTGTTTATTCAAACAAGGCACATTTAACCCTTAAAAGACGTGATCCATTGTGAAATGGTCAAACATCATGTCTAAGCTAAATTCAGCCTTTGAAAATGTGTTCAAACAATAATCTTATATTTTCGTTACTTAACCCCTAAGCTCTCGAACGACCATTTTTTGGTTGCTACCCGACTTCGGGCAGAAAAAAAAAATTGAATTTTTTTTTTTTTCCTAGAAAATATTGGGTTGTCTTTCAGTATTTATATTCAAAACTAAGATCACTACGGTCAAAAAAAAATTATAAGAGAAATAGCACAATGTGTTAGAATTTTCTAGTGTTGAAAAACTTACTATTTGAGGAACAAATTGAAATTTTTATGACCARATCGTATGCATTTTTTTACGATGCAATAGAAACCACTATTTTGACCAATCAAAAAAAATTTCAAGTGTTGAGGATAGAAATTGTATTTTTGGTGAATTTTTGAAGTTATATCTTCAAAATTCATTTGAAGAGAATTTGAAAATAATTTTATAATTTTGATCGTACGGATATCTTCTACTTTTTGTGCTTCACATAAACTTCTTTGATGCAAACTTCAAAAAAGTTATAGAATGTGTATTTTATAACACATTTGTGTTCTGTCCAAACCCCTTGGGCTTTTAGGGGTTAAAACTTTGAATTCTACATCCTTGTGAGAAAGTTCAATTCATTTTGTGAAAAATTGTAATTGTTATCATATTTGTTGCAACAATTGAACATAAATGAGAAAAAATAACAAAACAACCCAAATTTTTGAAATTTTCCCAAGAGGTACAAGTAGCAATGGAAATTAGTGTGAAAACTTTTCAACTGCATATTATATTTTTTACACCCAAAACAACAACAACAAAGACCTTGAAGTCGAATTCAACTATTAAACCAAATTTATACTTTTATTTAATTGATGTATAATTATTTTATATTTATTTCTATTGAAAAAACGCACTGTCTATTTATTTTATATTATTTCAATAATTTTGATGGAAAAATCAAATTGTTGTAAATAATTCAGGCTAAAGGTGGAAATAAAATCATATCAATTACAATATATTTTAAAATAATTTGTAGTCTTTACCATAAATGAATGGTAGAATGGGAAACATAATTTTATAACTTAAAAGTAAAATTCRTTTCAAGAAAAGAAAATATGAATGAAAAACACACCATATTGTGTTATTTGGATTCTAACACATGGAGCTTTCAATTGCAATAACTCTTTCAATTTTGATGTTTTTCAGAATTTTAAAATGAATTAGATACAAAACTTTTTAAGCTTCATTTTCTGATCAAAATGAGGGGTGAAAGCACACTATGGTTGTACAAAATTGTATCACGGTAGAATTTTTGCACAAGATGAAAGTTTGGAATCAATTTTTTATAATGTTTTTTGCTTTTTAAAAAAAAAAATTGAAGCAAAGTTTTATATCTTGTCTATATTGGAAATTGCATAAAAAATGACTTTCACCTATTGATTTGATCTATGGAATACAAAGATTAAATTTTTGTATTGTCACAGATTGAGCTTTAGCATTGTTGTACTTTTTGTTTCAAAGATTAGAGTTTCATTTTTGCAATGCAAATAGCTAAATTCAATGTTGTAAGATTTAGGTTTAGTGTTCTAGTGCTTAATTAGGGTTTGGAGAGTTTTATAAGTGAATGTCCTTGTATATGTGTGATTTTAGAACGAGGCCCAAATTTTGACTTTAAAGTGTGTTTTGTTAATTATAAATTTTGAAAAGGCCTTTTGATTGAGACATGCCACCACTCAATTTTCATATAAATGACGTTTTGGCTCCATTTTGTACCAATTTTGTACCAATTTTGTACCAATTTGTGTACAATTTGTACGAATATATGTATTAGTTCCTATTTTTGGCGCAAGAAACCATAGTGTGCTTTCACCCTGAGATCATTAATGTAAAAGCCGATGTAAATAATGAACAATTTGGATTTGAAGATCTTTTGATGTAGACATTTGGATTTGAAGTGCATTTTTGAAATCTTTGAATGGAAAAAAAGTGTGAACTAACGCATACCCAACTTTAGGGGCTTATTCAAGGCCATAAGGAGATTTGAGAAACCCACAAATTTCATTTTCATTACCAAAGCAAACAAAGYTGTTGCAAAATGAARATTTTCTCTTGTAAAACTCCATTCAGGAAAGCTATCAAGACATTTATTTGGTGGATGTAGTAGTTGTATTGTGTAACAAAAGTTAATTCGAGGTTCAAAAATGTCATCTTAATGATAGGGAAAAAGTTTCATAATAGTCAAGTCCTAGTTGTCAGTTGTGAAAAAAACCCATGCAACAAAGCGAGCTTTATATCTAATCAAAGAGCCATTAGACTTATACTCGTGCCAAAAGAGCTATTTGGTGCTAATAAGTAATAAGGGATTGGTTTGGTGGAGTATCCACAAGTTGTTAGGTTTGATTTGCAATTAAAAAATCATCAAATTATCCAATATATTTACTTGAGGTGGAAAATCCAATGGCTTTTGAATATACGCTTAATATCTTAATTGTATAACCAATAAGTTTTAACCCCTCAAGGACTAACACGGTTTTGACATTGGAGTATTTCAATGAATTGTGCCACTTTGATATTTTTTTGCACATAGATGTGCTTAAATTTTTTAGTTTTAATCATACAAAAGTAAAGACTACTTTATATAGTATGCATAGAATTAATTGTAGAAAATTTTGACCTTTAGATTTTTAGATTATAACAATTTGAGATGATTAACTTCATAGGCAAAAAAGGCAGTTTCTGGAGAATAAAATTTATAAAAAGGAGAATGAAGGATTTTTACCACTAAAAAAAGTTTATTTGGAATCCAAAGAAAATTTTTGTATTTTTTTATTTGAAAATTTGAAAAATAAAAAAATCTCTCAAATTTGTACACATTTTCAAACATGAAGATTAGAAAGTCAAAACCAACCATATTGGATTCTACAAATTTCATAAAAATTTATGTATGCATAAGTTTTTGAAATTCAAAATTGATATTACTATCATATTATTTGGGACATCTTATAAAATTTTGAAATCATTATAATTAGTTTTTTTTTGGTAATTACACTAGATTGAGTCTTTTATTTTAAAAATTGTTAAAAATTAAAATTTGAACTTATTTTTTCAAAAATTGTTTGTTTATGTGCATTAAAGAATGAAAACATCTACAAACATGATTTTTTCCATTTCTACTACTCTTTTCATGAAAAAACATTATTTTTGCTTCCTTTTCATACTAAACTACATTCTTGACTACATAACGTAAATAAATTTTTATGAAATTTTTACACTCAAAATTAGAAAATCGGAATATGCAAGAAGTATGAAACCTTCTTTATCTACAAGATCTTAGTTTACAAAATATTCAGATTTGTTTCACCCTCCCAAGAAATTGCCATTGAAAACTTTGAAGAGGACACATTGTGTCCTCTTAGTCCTTGAGGGATTAAAGCTAATAGAAGTACCATATCAAAAAAATGCACCTGAAAGTGTTGGAGTCAAATTTCTATTGTTGATGATTCAAGATATGGGCGTAAACAAAGTAGCCAAAGATATGGAGATTACTCAAGTCAGGCTTCACACTTGTCCAAAGTTTGTAAGGTACAATATTGCTTAAAGCTATGGTGTAGAAGCAATTTTGTAGATAGTAGGCAATAGCAACAACTTCGGCCCAAAAGGAAGGYCCCAAAAAGAGTTGGATAATTGAGCAACATTGATCATACTATAGGTAGCTTCAATCAATACTCAATTCTTATGTTTTGGGATTCCATTTTGAGCAGGTTTGTAAGGATTAGTAAATTGTCATTGTGTGCTTTCTTCAAAGCAAAATTTTTTGAAGGCATTTGATGTAAACTTTCCCCTATTATTTGATCAAAGGATAAGTATCTTGTGATCTTTGAAGTTGTTTTCTGTAAGTGCTATGTAATCTTGAAAAGACTATAAAACTGCATTTTTCTTAGTCAAGAAAATATGCATCCTTTTTGTCATCAAAGATTTTTTTATAGTTTTATAAAATGTATGAATGAAAAATAAAAAATCACAAGCAAAAACTACTTATAAGCAAATCCAAAGTGATGAAGGCAAACAATATTTCCTATAGTTTGGTCATGTYAGCCTTTTTATATTCTTGTATTTTTTTTCTAAAAGAAAAGAAACCTCTTGCACTATTAAAACAACCTTTCACATCATCAAAACAACATTTCACCCTCTTGTATATGTAGGGTATGGTTGTCACATTAATGCCACATGATTAATTAAAGTTCCCAATGTATATTTGGTACTTCAACCACTAAAGGACCATTTATTGCCTTGCTGCACAATTTGGGTCCGGGTAGGTTCTTATTGTCTCAATTTGTAGTGATTGTATTTGAAACTTTTTGAGGACATGCGGATTTGCAAGAGTTTCATGGATATATAATTTTTATTTCAATTGATGCTTGGTTCCAAAAGTTATGGCACAATAAGCCAAAAAGGGAGGTTGGCATGCCTCGCCACTAAGGGCGGGACAGTGGGGGGGTCGCACCTCCACTGCCTGCCCTTCCATCTGTCCTCTCAGGAGGGCGGTCGTTGCCGTCAGCCGAGGCCCGTCAGGCCTGCGCCGTCATCGTTTGCCGAGGCCATTCAGGCCGGCCCTCGTGAGGCCGTTCGCTGACGCGGCTGGTTGTTCTTTCGTTGGCCCGATACCCGGGCTCCGATACCTGCCGTCGGCCCTCCTCTCCGACCCCCGCCCATACCGCCCTGATGTACTCTGTACTCATCGACGCTGCCATTGCGACCCAATTCGACTGGGAACTATTTTGTGCTCTCCCCATCCTCTCTTCCCACACTCCTCCAACATTGAGAGAAAGGTATGAACAACTCTCTATTCTAAAATTCCTCATGCATTGCTCTATGATAATGTATGTGGTAATGTATGGAGTATGTGGAGTGCGTAACATGGTTTAGGGTTTATATTTGTAAAGAAAAAAGGGTATTTATTATGCTACAATGTTTGTGAAAAAAGTGTAGAAAGTGTGAGAATATATTTTTATCCTTGTAGGATGATAATACCTAATATAATGTAGAAATGTGTATTGTGCATTGTTTTTTCTTCGATTGTAATGTTTTTGAACTTCAAAATTAATAAGATTGTCAAGAATTAGGGTTGTTGATATTTAGGGTTTCAATATTATTGACATACATTGTTCTAAATGGAGATTATGTGTATGAGTGTTTGAAGAATGCGTGAAGCTTTGGCGTCAAAAATGGAGGATGATGGAGATTACATGAAAGACGATAACTTGTACCCTTCCGATTTTGAGGATGATGCAAGTGAGTTGGTGGGGGTGAAATAATTTCTTCAAGGAGTGCATGAAGGTGGTGTGGCAAGTATAGAAGATTCAACATTCCAGGAGACCTACTTCTTGTCTTCAAATAGAGATACAGATTTAGATGAGGAGGATGGAGGTGATGTGATTTTGGAGCCATGGGAGGATTTGATAGTCAATGGAGTTGAGCATATCAACATTGGAACTCCAACACATTCCCATGACTTTACTTCCTCAATGTTTGAAGACATTCCGATTGAGACTTTTCCCACGTATGTACACTTCACACTTCAATCTATCACATTCATAGTTGATTGCATAAGGGGAGCATAYTTTCCATCATTTCACCAAATTCAAGAGGCGAATCCATTGTTTTGTCCTCTCTCAAAAGTCCATGGGCGAGTTACAGAAACAAAATTGGAAGCCTTTACAATTGAGAGGTGGAAAAAACTTCAAGTGAAACTAAAAATTGTAGAAGTGTTTGATGGATTTGCATTGTCTCCTTTGTATGACAAAAATGATAGACAAATTCCGCGTATTGTATAGAATATTGGCGTTCAATTGTTCATAGAGGTCATTTTGATACAAATGGCAAACATTTGTCATTGTCTTTGACAATAAATAACATTTGTACTCAATGGAGTACCGATCTCAAAGTAAGAGGGATTCATGCCTCATTCATACAAAATTGTATAAACTCTTGTGAAGGGTGCCAAGAGAAAAAAATTTGGGATGAAGTTGTGATTGTTCCATTAAAAGATCTAAGTGCAACTTTAGATGCCATTTGTACAAAACATATTGTCCTAAGAAGGCGTTGTAAACGCCGTGTTTGGGAAAAGAAAATCGTCACGTACTATCGTTGTCACCGGGGTGGAAGCAAGAATCGTTCACATAGGAAAACGGTTGATGAAAAACCTAAAGAGGAGAAAGATTCTAGAAGAGATAGGACTTCTAGATTGTGCAATTGTGAGTTTCAAATCAAAGTAGTGGAACCCAAACAATCTAAGCCTTTAAGTACCCCGTCTCAAGGTAAACTTGAAGCTGGTATCTATGTTCATAGTCAACATACTGGACATACCCCGGGATCCGATGCGGATATGTTCTTTTTACCCGTACACCCATATGTGATAGCTTGGGTTATGGAGAATTTGAAATTCATGCATTCTCAGATAGGAGCTCCATAAATCACCCATCTAAAGGCTCAAGCCGAATTTTGGCAAGGTGAAAGTGCTTGAAATAATTTTCAGTAAATTTTCCTTAAAACTAACAGATTTTTGTTGAAATCAACAGAAAAGTGACCGGTACAACGCGACCAAATCAACAGAATTCTGTTAAAATTTCTGCGTTTTCTACTAGTGAAAACCAAGGAGTGGAGATGCCCTTGGCGGAGAAAAATTAAGTCCGAAACCAAGGAGTGAACTTGTCAGTCTTAACTGCCGTCCCGATGGACTAACTTCACTAAAGGTGCAAGCTTGCATACTTGATGTTAAGACCATGAATAGCATGCTTTTAGCAGATGGCCAGTGAGTGCTGATTCAGACTAGAAGAGTTATGCAAAAGCCAAGCCTACGTGGAGTCTTACGTGGCGGTCTAGAAGAGTGGTCTTAAAGGAGGAAAGTTACGAGTGAATATTTTAAGTGAGTACTTAACGGCGGTTTTCAATTATGAACAAGAACTTTGTGAAATGTAGATTGTAGAATGCTAGGAGTGGTTTAACTTAATCGGCCTTGACGACGGCAATTAAGCAAGTGAGGTGGTTTTGCTGGCTGGATTTATTGTCACCATGAAGTATTGTGACGGTTTTACGTAACAGTGTTCTTCGGAGGCCTGTAGAAGCCTACAACTCAATTAAATGGTGATGGCTACAAAAGAGGAGGTTCACAGTACAAATGTGGTTATTCAGTRAATTGCACACATTGTGTAACAAGTAGCAGTAGTGTCTGAGCATATTAGGAGCAAGATTTAGCATCAGAGAGGTTTAAGTCCTACACGTCAATTATTTTTTGCATGTATTGCATGAATGGTTCATCTTGTTGTTTTGTTTGTGCACACAATTTCTCTGTCATCTGAGAGTGAATTTTACCTTGGTTGTAAATTAGATGACGTTAGTCATAAAGAATCCTATGCAAGCACAGACGTATGGCAAGGAACCAGCTCCTCCGAGTGAGTGTACCGATGGTGAGTATACTTCCTCGTCGATAATCTCCTTACTGAAATGTATAGCAAGTTGTTAGTTGACCAGACATCACTGCTGCATGCATGCTTGAGACACCAATTAAGTTTAAAATTGTTTTAATGAAGCAATTAGAGTATGCTTTGTATGCTTGATCTTCTTGGCGTGAGGAGAACCAAACTCATACGTAGTTTAGAATCTTGTGATAGCAGTTATTAACACTAGCAGCTAGAATGTGGCGTTGTCTATCTCTTAAATTTTATTGAGACATGCTGAARGGAGGGAAATKAACTTCATCATTGTTGGTTGAAAYGTACGCTCCTTGGTCTCTGTAGCTCTCCCTGTACTTGCACTGAAGTTCCTGACAACCTCCATGTTTGCCTTCACTGTGCAGGCAATGCAAGAAGCGCACTTCCAAATTCTGAAGCACAATCTGAAGCCATAAGCGGAAACCCAACAATCGGTGCTGCAACCACTTTTCTGAGCCTGGTCACTCTGGCAAACAAGTCCGCAAGGAAAGGGGCCCAAACTGGCACCTTGATGAAGCTAGTGTATGCGCTGATACAAGCCAAATGCAAGCAGTTCTTTGAGAAACTCGACACACTCAACGCCTTCCAATTGATGACCCATGATGCAGGAAAGTGGATCCGCATAAGCAAGGATGTCATGGATGCGGGTTGCTTCCCTTGTCTTCATGACGACCTAGCATGTAAGAGTAAATGGAACCAACTTATGGAGGAATATAGGCGAATATCTGATTACTTTGCGCGCACTGGACTGACCTGTCAAGATTACTGGAGCTAGCCTCACCACAATAGAGAGGAAGGCACAATTCTTGCCCCGCACATTTTCTCAAGACATCTTCTACATGATTGACGAATGGTCTGGCACCCGGCCTTCTATTCTGCCTCCTCACTCTCGTGACCTTCTCTTTGCTGATGACAAGAATTATCGATTTATTGGGAGCCACCTCTCGTTCATCTAGGAGTGGACTTCGGCATTGGTGAAGACGATGAAGACCCTTTTGTAGTTGCTGCCGGCTTGGACTTCAGTGACGGCGGCACAGCCTCAATACAGGCCCCATTCTGTTAAGTCAGGAGCATGAATTGAAGGCGCAAGGTCCTTCTGGTCCCATTCAGGTTTGCCACAGCAACATCCCTAGCATTTTACCGAAGGTAGTCCTTCCATCTCTTGCAACGCCTATAACTCTCAGTTCTAATAACACAACTGGGGTGACATAGCGGCAGCGCCCAAGCAACACGACAGTCAAGCTAAAGAATTTGATTGGTCACTCTCTTATCGCAGAGGCAACGAAAGCAACCGGGCAAGTAATGGCGGGACAAATGAAGGACATGTCTGAAGCCAATCGAAACTTGGAGGAGAAAAAAATCGACGTTCAACTTCGTCTCTTTGGTGAATAAATGGAATATCAACGTGATCATGACAAACATCTTTGCAAAAATGCTCAAGTGGCTAATGACAATGCACGTCTAGCTATAGAGAAGCAAGCTCAAGTCGTAGCGTTACATCATGTACATATGCAAAACTAAACAAAATAAAGGAAGCCTTTGTACAGAGAATCAGTAATCTACAACTGAGCATTGATTGATACCTGCCTTTGTTTTTTGAGAAACTCATAAAAGAAAACTTCAAAGCCAAAAGGAGCACACGCTTACACTACTACAAGTAGAGYTATTCACATGGGAACAATACGTTGCACAACAAGATGTAAGCCTAGCTCCCGCCGCTTCTGTGTTACCTGCACAAAGTTCACCTTTTCATTCCATGCATCGACGACATTATGAACAGGAGCGGTAGCTGCTGGCCAATTGACGGGCACTTGCTCATTTTGTAGAACCTAAAGAAGGCACTCCACTTCAACGTGTGATTGTTTCAAAAGAATGTTGTGCAGCAATCACTACTAGAAAACCATGACCAAAACAACATAAAATCAACTAAATTCTGTTGTTTGGGGCACTGGAATGACCATTTTCACTGATTTTTGAAGTTTCTATGAAAATCAACAAAATGGCACTTATTTTTCTGTTGATTTAGATAGTGCAATGACCAAATTAACAGAATTGAGTAGTATATGGAATTTTTTTGGATTATTTTAAGAATCTTTGGGAATCTTTGGGAATCTTTACATAGATAGAGATTTTTGGGCAACTAGAACTAATAGATGTAATTGGCTTGAAATTTGTTTTACACATTTTCAACAAGATTGTTAACAAAATCTCTATAGTTAATTAAAAGGCATAAAATCACGCCATTTTTTTCCAAGATCTACTATATTTGACACTCAATTCTAATAGTGCTCATCATTAGAAAATGAACATTAGTAATAGACACCTTTGCACACAATCTTAAACAAAAAAAACATAATTATTCATTTTCAAAATCAGATTTTAATGCTAAAACTAGATTTCAAAAAGATTTTTTCAGAAATCTATACTATCAAAAATCAGAACTTGATAACTTTTAATTGAACTTTAAAATATTGTTGGCACCGAAATTTGGTGCCTTAATTAATGAATGGCTCACCATTTGTTAAATAAATAAATAAAATTGGTGCCTTAAGCATTTAGGAGTTAAAGCATAATTCTAATATAATGATTTTTTGATAAGACTTAATCATTCAAAATTCTGTTTTTTTTCAATTCAGCAAACTTTGAAGGCCATTTTGGCATAGTAGAACACCTTCTCTCAAAAAACTTGGAACAAAAAAAAGTTGTAAATTCAAGATAAATTTCACCTCCAAAAATCCGTTTGTGATTTTGAGACTCTAATCAAAAGTTATAGACAAAAATCAGAATTTATCTTTTGACATTTTCAAACACCTTCTCTGTTTTTTGTCCATAACTTTTTATTGGAGTTTCAAAATCACAAACGGATTGTTGGAGGTGAAAGTTGGCTTGATTTGTCAACTTTTCGTAGTTCAAAGTTTCTTGAAAAAAATTGTTTTATTATGCCTAAAAAGACTCTGAAGTTTGCTGCGTTGAAAATCAAATGAGAAACAATGTCAAAAACAAAGTAAATAAAAACTAAAACTATAATACATCACTTGAACTAGTGCATGGTGCAGTGGTTTGAACCTTTGGACCTCACTCATGAGGTCCAAGGTTCAAACCCTTGGGGCGGCGCCCTCGTCCGCATGGCGGGGGCCTGCCTACATGGCCGCCTCTGCCCGCGTGGCGAAGGCCTACCTACGTGGCCACATCTGCCTATGGCAGGGGAGCTGCCCGCAGGGTGGGCGGTTGTTAAATTAGTTTTATTTTCACTGCCCGGATTTTTCGGGCAGCTGGAAAAAAAATTAATTTAAAAACATGCAAAAAAAGGTTTAAGAAAAAAATTCAAAATAATAATGTTTTTGGATTTGTCCAAAACAACATAATTATACGACACTTTTCAGTTTGATTTTGTCCAAAACAACGCATCCAAAATGACTGAACAAACAACAATTTTCAGTTGGATTTCTGTTGTTTCGGTCACAGCATTTCTAGTAGTGAATGCGCAACAAGTGACAACGTTCGGTAACATTGAGCTCTGATTTTGTTTGCAACTCCTTGAATGATTGCTTAAAGAGGGCAAAAGCATTCTCAACAACTACTCGTCCTTTATACAATCTTTTGTTGAAGAGGGCGTCTGCTAGGGGCAACTGTCGATGTTGTCTATGCGGCACCATCAACCGGGGAAGCATAGAAAACCTGCCGTCGCCAAGTAAGAACGGCAAGAAGCCATGGAAAGTTACACTAGGTTCCCACAATACATTCGTCTGCGTCTGTTCATATAAACTTGACCTGCATAGCATGCGGGAGTCAATGGTAGATCCGGGCATGCCAACATACAAATCCAAGAATCACTTCGAACTATCAACAATTGCTTGACAATTCATGGTATACCCTCTGGATTTAAAGTAAACTAATCCGCTAGTCCAAACTTCGGTTTCAAGATTGCAATGTGAGTACCGTCAATGGCACTCTTAGCACCTGTTAGTCCACATGCACGTTCAAAATCAGCAGCTATGGCCTTGAGCCTATCACCAATTGGCCAAGATATCTCCGAACAGAGCTTCACGTTGATTGCATGAACAACGTCGCAAAGCATCACTAAGACCATACTACGCCCCACTGCAAATAGCTCACTGCACACAAGCACACTAGCACCGTGGCTCAATTTAAAGAGACTACAAGCTACATGCACAATTACAAGAATAGCTAAGCGGTACTTGGTGTCTTTTCTCTATATGAAAGGCTTTAGGACATTTGACAATGTCAAAACTGCTTTTTTTGTCATGCGAAACATTTGCATCCAGCATTCGTCTTCGTATTTCTCCAGAAGAAAATGTGAAAACCATGTCGTTGACCTTGTTTTGACCCAATAACCTAAGTCCTCGTCAACCGCAGCAAGAGTGGTCCAAATCCTCTAGTGCTGTAACACTACTTGAAAAACGATGTCCATGTTTAGAGACAATGTTTCCAGTAGGAAGGGGTCAATCACAGGGTCTATGCATTCATCATCCTTGCTTGAATGACTACTGCACTCCAACAGTGTCTAATTCACCGTCAACAACAACAGCAAGATGAAGGACGCCATTGACATTACTTCAATCGGTTTCTCCAAAAAATCCATCGACAACAATTCCAGGTGGGAGCACATTCCGTAAAGAACTAGCTCTGTAAAACCACAGAGGATTCGTTAGCAACTAAGTGAGGACAACAACAACATTGCAGGAAAGGATTACATTTTGAACGAAATTAAAAGAATGAATGCTAGAAAGAATTTGCTCACCTCTCTTGTTGTCACACTTATGACTCAGCTTTGACGAATTGACGGAGATGGCAACCGCAGGAGAAGAAGTGAGGCGAAGAAGGAGGCGAACAGTTCTTTCCAATCGAAACAGCTTCAGACTCCTGCACAATGTTTCACGTGGATGTTTTTGATGCCTTTAGAATATAATGTGAGCCATAGGCGATACAAACAGAGGGAGGAAACAGTCACGACTCTTCCATCCCTTAACACTACCGAAAAGCACCCTTCCACAACGTACATCATCTCTTTTGACCTCAAAACCCTAAATGGAAGCACTTCTCCTACAATATACAACGGTGGATATGGAAATAAAACTCTTCCAAATAGAAAAATGAGAGTGTACAAACGTACCTGCCGAAATGATCGGGGTTGGACGAACACTTGAAGGCACACCGCAGAATTTGGAATTCAACTAAGCAATCGCTCCTGCTTCAACTCGGACTTTGTTCCCTCGTCCCAGTTTAAGAGCCTCCAATTTCAATTTCGGATCACAGAAAATATTGAGCCTCCAAACACAACTTTCTCAGACTACAATCGTAGCGCCGACACAAAAAAAGGTGTACCGCTCTCAACAACTTCCATGCCAAACATGTGACGCTGTCAATTTCTTCACCTCAGGACTATAGAAATTTCCTACAAGACCCATTGATGTCTTAGCACCTCTTGGTATGTATGAAACCACATCTCCCCAATTTCCGTAATGCTATCATTTACTACCAGTGTACTCGCCATATGCGAACAAGACCATGTTTCTTGGCCTCCCTTATTATCGCGCTATCTAGCCTCCTAGGTCCACCTTTCTCTGGACTTCTTTAATGTCTTCGTCAACGTTGGTTGACTTCATTATTCTAGCACTACCGCTCTCTTCTTAACGTCAGGTGTGCAAGCACCTTAATTGAATTGAACTAGAGCCTTGCCGAATGGCCTTGGGACCTTGTTTTCAGTCTCCGGGACCTCGATATTGGCACTCGAGACCTGCTATTCCTCGACTTGGCTGGTTTGCTTGGTTTAGCAATTAGATGGATTTTCCTTGGGCCTCAAAGATATTTTTTCTTAAGCTAATGATACTTTTTGGAACGATAATCTCTTCTAAGTAATTTAATTGGAAACACTGAGTTAAATCTAACTAAAACATCATGATAAGTGCTACTAATCTACCTAACTCAAGATTCTTTTTAACGTTGTTTTGTTTTGCAAATGTTATCAACTAACTACCACAATCTATCACGAATAATTTGGGTATTTTTAGGATTTTTCCTCTAGACGATACTAATCACTTCTATAGTTCTATTACTCTAATTCTAGTATTTTTGGGGGAGGTTTTCTATCAAATCAAACTATAATAGACTAAAAGAAAACTAAAAATGACTAGATAAGACTAAACTACTCTAAATAATTTGAAATTTTTCAAGAGACTACTACTGCTAAGACTTCTTCTAATAATTGAAAAATCCAAAATTTAAAAGACTCAAAGTCAAAGCTTTGCCGTACAGAGGTGGCCCCATACACAAATGGTGTCTAAAGACAAATTTTGACTTTTATAAATCAAAGCTTTGCCGTGCAAGGGTGACCCCAAGCATACACGGTATCAATGGACAAATAATAGTATTTTGGAAGTTTTAAACTTTGAAAGAGGTACAAATGATAGTGTTTAACCAAACTTTAAAGACTAATTCCTCAAAATTTCAATAAAAATTTACCAATTAATTCCTAAAGGAGGTACACATGAAAGTATTTAACCGGACATTAACAATTAAAAAATTCAAACTTATTATGCAACGTGTTTTGGGCCAAAATTTGGTCTAACAACTTCTAGCAAAGTCAAGCTTTGCCACCTTCAGCTTATTAGTAACAAATGCTGCTACAAATGCCACATTGAGTTAATTTTCCAAAAATCTTAAAACAAATTAGAGTTTGGAGATATATTCTTTCCAAACTCTTAGAAAATCAAATAAWATGGAGGCTTATCCTCTAAATTTCAACAAAACCAAATAGAAATCACTTTGAAGGAACCTTTGTGTCTTTCAAAGTGCACAAATGACAAGATACAATGGAATTGGACCGAATAGGCGAATACCAACCTCAATTAGTGCTCCAACCACATCGGTAGCACAAGAATGAGAAATGAAAGCAAAGTGCATGCATTAGTAATGAGCGTACTGACAACCTCGAGGGGAGGCCTTTTATGCTCGTGTCAGGCCCTCCCCGGTAAGTTGTCGGTGGAAAACACTTTGTTTTTTTATCTTCCAATATTTCCTAAACCAACCTAAAGTATTTTTCAAATAATCTTTGTTTGATGAAAAAAATCTCTATATACCTTTCAATTTAGTTAATAAATCTTGGCCAAATCAAATCTAAGGTTTATTCCCAAAGATATTTTGAAAATAACCCTAATCTACCTAGATATTTTGCAAATTAATTCCAAATTGTCTTTCTCTAGTTCAAAGTTGGCTTCTTACACAAGAAAAGAGATCTTGACCAAATTTCATTTTTGATTTTCCAAAATATATTTCCAAAATTAGCTTGAAATTAACCTAAATTACTACTAAAAAGTCAAACTAAGAGCTGACCATGTCTATCTTTCAAGGAAAAGCTCAAAACTAAAAACAAACTGCGCCATCGTGTTTAGAAGACTCCAATTTGGCTCAGAGAATTCTGAATCCTACTTCCTAAGCCATTCGTAAGCATGAAATCAAGTTACGGTAAGTCCAAAGAAAGGTGAAAATTTTAACTTTTGGAGTTTGTGTTTTTGATGAAACTGTTAGGCTAGGGTTGTTTGGAATGTTTCTAGGAATAAGAAGAGACTTCCCATTTGCCTCAATCGGATACTGTGTGACTTGGGTACGTCAGGCAACCCACTACTTCGTTATTTAATCTTCAAAAGTGCAAGGTCGTTGCCGATTCTAATAGTTAGGAGTATTGAAATGTCTTCAAACTGAAGAAGGCGCTTTATTAGCACACAAAATCCTAATCTAATTTTTTGTGAGATTTTATCGCAACATGTGTAATTTATAGGAATTTACAAAAATGTTTTTGAGTAGTTGACTTTCTATGGAGTCAACGTGGAATTTCGGAATGAACCAAAAAATTTTGGGTAACATCTAGGACACTCTTGAAATCTAAATATAAGTTCCACGCCTACTTGATACTTGTTTGAAATTAGTAATTTTGAATCATTTCTACGCAGAGGAAAAATTATTCCAATGCCAGGGAGGAATCTTAATTGGCTGGCTCCAATGTTGAACTTTTGGCATGCTTCTACTTGAAAAGCACCTCTCAGTATGCTCCAATCATCTTTTCCTCCATTTTCATTGTGATTTAACTCAAAATCTCCAAGCTACCTACAATAATTCAAATAAAAAGTCTAAATTCTTCATAAATTGTATTTTTAACTAATCTAAGACTCTCTAACCTAAAATAGACTCTAATATTTAGCTAGACTGTCACATGCACTTTCCTAGCTTAATTTTACATGGACAAGACACTAAGACTAGCTAACTCTCATGTCCTCATTTCTCTCCAAAATACTGACTAATTGCTCAAATTCACAAATTTGGGACTAAAATGAGGAAAACATAGAAATTAATGTTTTTCACCATTTAAGGAGACCCCTCACCACATTGGTATTTGGTAAGGACTTCTACCAAAACTCTTGAAAACACTCTTTTCATGTTCTTTTTTAAAAAATACTCTAAAAAATAGAAAAATCACGAAAAAATAAATCTAGAGTTCCAAGGGCCAACTTGCGTACTCACATGCATCCTTTTGCTATCCAAGGTCCTTTCACAATTTGCCCTCTTGAAGTTGTTGGATTATTGCCAAAGTTCTCTCCATCGACATCTTCCGGCGGCAAGTTCAAGTATAGCCCCCGAACCTGATTGAGATCAAAATTGAGGGCGGCCAAATCAAATAATCTCGCACCTTCCCATACCCTTCCTTTCTCCCCTTGCTCAAATCACTCTACTCCCTACTCCACAACCATTTCTTAGTTGTGTTGCTGATCTTTGCGAGCATCAAGGTCAATTTGGTTCTCCAACAACCTACAACTACATGCTATCACTTCCACTAATGCACCAAATTTGCATGAGTGCCTTCTCCTCAACAGAAGGTAGAAGGTTGCCCCTCTATTTGCTAGCCATGATCTCAAGGACACTCAACGCGCCTTCCTTGTCCGCCCCTCTAAGTCCAAAACTCACAACAAATACATCCATCGCACTACTATTCACATGCGGCCACCACTTGGTTTGGATATTCATTGATTTGGATAAATTCATTGATTTAGGTTAGCACGCTATCTAAATCCCCTCCAAGGATTTGCTTGTATATGTTGAGGGATCAGAAGCAATGAATTTGGAATAAAAAATACCACGAGTTTCCATCAAGATTGAGAGCCTACCTGTGTTGTTGAAGGCTCAATGAGGCAAAGGAAGAATTTCTCGTGCAAGCACGATTGCACCCTCATCACTTGTTACGGCAAGGCATTGTATGTGGTGCCGGTTGCCCAAACTACCTATGGCACCTCAATATTTTCCAATTATTACAGAAAAAACCTTTGTTGATGTTGAGGCAATTGTAAAAGGGGGCCCAACTGCTCAACATCACGTACTTCTACCATCTCAAGCTTTGGGCACCCTCACACCTACTATAGAACTTAGGCTAGTTATTTTTAATAATAAAGTCAAACTCCAAAAGTTGGATTTTTACCACTATGGAGGTTGTTGAGTTTTTTGCAAATGTAAAAGGAGGTGGGAGCCCTTGGTATAAAAATTGGCTTTTTGAAAGCCAATGGTGCAATCTATATGTGATTTGGAGTCATTCTCACAAAATTAGAGTTTGGATCCAATGTACAAAGTCAAAAATGAAAAATTAGGATGAAAAGCCTAATTCATAAGTTTATCACATTCAAATGACATGTGGTTACTGCCCTTGAAAGAGTATATAAAGCACTCATTTTTCTCTCAAAACATCTTTTGTAGTCATTTCTTGGCACGTTGACACATTGGTTCATTTAGTTGGAGTTTTTGGCCATTTTTAGCTAAGTTGCTAAATGTGAGTTTTTGGAGCATTTTAAGCTCCATGTTGTCGAGTTCCCTTCAAATAAAATTAGCTCACCTTATGTGTTGTTTGAATGGTTGCACGAACTCTATTGAAGTGTTTTGTTAAGTTATTATTAGAGCTTTGTTGTTTTACTAATTCTAAAGCAACACCTCACCATACCTTGGCGATGGCACTTTGGAAGGGCTCTAGTGTAAGTTTTTGTTGAGTTCATTGTGCTAACAAAGTCTCCACTAACTTATGTGTGTGTACAATTAAGTTTTGTACTAACCAAATTTTACTAACTTGCCTTATGCCTTCTAAGTTAACCCCTAAACGCCCCAGAGGACTAAAAGCGTCCTCACAGTCTAAAACTCCAATTCAAAGTGTTGTAACTTTTGCATCCAATGTTCGAATTCAATAAAACTTGTTGGAAAATTTGCGCTCTTTCTTCTAGTTTGTGTGGTAAGATTTTTATGTCAATACAAGATGTACAGATTTTTTGGGAGCCAATCAAAGTTCACAGGTTCTATTTGAGTTCACCAAACTGCATTTGAAGGCTGCAACTTCGGGGGCTTGTATCTCCTTCATCAAATGCTTGTTTTCAATAATATTTGTTGGGTTATGTTACCCTTGAAATCTAGTTCTTGTGGTAAAAGTTTTATATGGATCCAAGTTGTTTGAATTTTTGGGAGCAATTTAAAGTTCAAAATCTAGAGATTTTTGGATTATACTGAACTTTGGAGGCTTATATCTTCTTCATACAGTGTCCGTTTTCAATCATGTTTCTTGAGAAAGTTGCACATACCAGACTAGTTTGTCTGGCTATAATTTCATATAAATCCAAGAAATTTTGAATGACTGAGAAGCATTTTAGTGGAAGGAGGTTCAGCCATGGATGTATTTTCTACAACTATTTTTTCGACATTTCAAATCCATTTTGCAAACACAATGAGTCATTTGTGTGATATTTTCTTTTAGCAATGTATGGGTATGCTATAGTTTGAACTTTTCTCATTTGAGTAGGTTTAGAAATCACAAATGTGTTTCTAGGAAAATTTCAGCATCCATTTTCAAAAATAAAACATTAAAATCTTTCAATCTATACGGCCAAATGACTTCAAATTTCATTCACGTCATCTACAACACATACTCTATAGGATTGTACAGTTGAGATTTTTATACCTTAGTGACATTTAGACCTACAACACTTCAAAAGCAATGATGATTTTAAGCCTGAAAACACCCTGGGCCTTTAGGGTTAAGTTGTAAACTAGCCTTGTCCAAAAAGTTGAGTATTTTMTTTTGTTTGTCCTCTACAAGGAAGCTTTAAACTTAAGTGTTAGAAGTTGTTTGAGTTTAAAAGATAACCAAAACCATGGCAAACCTTTGAACTCAAAAAATATTTCACTTTGTTTAAGTTTGAAGCCTAGGATAGTATACCAAGTTTATTTTCCAAAATTCAAGTTTGGAATTTCATGTTTAGTCTCCAAAAATCTCAATGACGCTAGAGTGTAAGCAACAATCGTTTAAACTTGAGTTTTGATTAAGTTTGTTTTATTAAAATTATACATGTCATAGTCATAAATGGTGATGTTAGATCCAAAAATAATAATACCCAAAATATTGAACTAGAGATTATTTTATTTTTTTTAAAAGTCAATTTATTGTTGAAAGATCTTCATTTAAGGTAGTTAATTTAATATTCAAATGTTGTAGGTAGAGCCAAGAATGATAGTCTAGCCTCTCCTGTGACACAAAATACTATCGTAGATATGATTCGCAAATTAATTTCATCCATGTCATCCATTCATCATCCATTCATCATCCATCTACACTAGAAGAAAACTGCGTTGCCCATGAGTTTAAACTGCGTTCACTGGGTTGAAAATTTTGAAACCATGTCATCTGAATTTTGTTGAGTTCCAAGTTCTCAACGCATAATTCTGCATTGGAATGCGTTGGACTCTACGTTGGAGTACATTTCAATGTAGAGTTCTACGTTGAAATACACTTCAGTGTAGAATTTTGCGTTGGAATGTATTCCACTGCAAAGTCCAACAGATTCCAATGCAGAATTCTGCGTTGAGAATTTGGAACTCAACAAAATTGAGATGACATGGTTTCCAAATTTCCAACGCATTGAACGCATTTTAAACTCATAGACAACGCAGTTTTCTTCTAGTGATAGGAAAAGTCGGAAAGACTCTTTAAATCCATTCATGGGTCACTGCAAGAATGGCACGTTGTTTTATGTCTCATTTTGTATAGTACTCATTTTTCTCTTTTGGAATACTTTATAATTAGAATTTGTTTTTTTAAAAGTGTAAAATGTGTTTATACACATTTAAGAAGAAGGTGTCCTAGGAAGGAAATGCATAGAAAAATTCTCTAACCAAGAAAACTAGAAAACCCTAAACTCTCATCAAAATTGATACTTTCACATTTTAATTTTTGGAAACTGAAAATTGTAAATTTAGGAAGACTTGATAGTGATGAGATTTCATAGAAAGAACAATCTTAGAACCATCTTCAATATTCATAATTGTGTTTGCAAGGGAGCCCTATATTCATGAATGCAGAGGATATAAAGTTAAWTATATTATTTTTAGTTCTTTTTGGTGTGTACATAACTCTCTAGTGCGAAAATAGCCCACAAAATTTTCAAGTCTACATCATTAATTTTGGATACTCCACAACACTAAATACCCTAAACTACAAAGTGTGACTAATTAGCTAAATTGAAATTTAATTACAAATTATTTTTTGGATTTTTTTGAAAAATATGGACTCTAATCACTACCAAGCTATTATCTTCAAGAAAAATTTCAAGAAAATTGGCTTCATGCTCAAAAGTTATGACCAATGGCACAAAAGTTGCTTCCAACATGTCTCCAAATCACCCTCATCATCCATTAGGGAAAGTTGGAAAGACTCTTTAAATTCATTCATCATCCTACTTGGGCTCCTTGGATTCCAAGAAAGGGGCCTTATTGAATCCAACGAGCTTTTTTTGGAAGAACCCTTTTGCACCAAATAAAGGCTCTTCGGATTCTATGAGCCTTAGGAACTCTAGGGAGAGACCATTGGCACCAAAAAAAAGCTCCTTACATTCTTTAAGAGTCTTCCTAGTTTTAAGAAGTCCTCTTTGGAATTGTCTTTGAGAGAGTCCTTTCGCACCAAGAAAAAACTCCTCAAATTCAGAGGCTTTCGCTTTCTAAAGCTTGTGGCTCCAAAATACCTTCTATTGCTTGGAGAGACCTTTGCAAAGAGTAAAGATCTTTAAACAATCTTCCAAAAATAAAAAGACGGAGTCCATTGKCACCAAGAAATAACTCCTTACATTTGAAGAGCCTTCTATGGCATGAAGAGTTTATGTAATGACACACCAAAAAATTAAGAGAGAGGTGTTTGTACTAAAAAAAATATTTCCTCGGATTCTAGGAGCCCTTATATAGCACCAAGAGTGTATCCAATGATACATTGGAAAAATTAAACSAAAGCCTTTTGGCACCAAAAAAAGGCTCGTTGATGCTTTTTTAGGCTCCAAAGAACCTTTCCTTTGCAAAGTTTGTGACATTTAGTCACTTTGAAAAGATTTCTTCCTTAGAGGGCACAATAAACAACGTCTAAGCACCCACTTAACACAAAATCCTAAACRAAACTAGAGCCTAGTTGTAATTGTGTATTTATCAAAGGAGGGTAAATAAGAATTTGTATCCACTCCTTAAATTTGAGCATATAGTGTTGTCTCTACTTCCTCTTTCATGACTACACAATACTTTAAACAAAATTGAAGTAGAAAAATGAAATTCGTAACACTCAATCATTTGCTAAAACCCTCCGCCACTTCTATACACCATACAACATTGGAGGAATGATTTTGCAGGGATACTAAGTCCTCCACTAGTAAAGCACCAAATGGTGCGAATAT
Source organism: Pleurozium schreberi (assembly GCA_006891605.1). Taxonomy (NCBI): domain Eukaryota; kingdom Viridiplantae; phylum Streptophyta; class Bryopsida; order Hypnales; family Hylocomiaceae; genus Pleurozium; species Pleurozium schreberi. The sequence goes on along the minus strand of VACF01000792.1, from coordinate 8,809 downwards.
CATCACACGGCCACTGCTGATGGTCCCGGTCCTCTTTAGCCAACAGATTCTCAAAATACATATTTTATTGTAGCCCACACCTGCATGGTGGTTCCCACTTCCAATGTATAGCAAAAACATTCATGAATACCACTCGACATTGTTAGTATGTATACCATATCCATGTATTTTTTTGTATCCCTTTGATATCCACACTTATTGTACGCCTAATTCAATTCTCATAGGCCACATTGTATCATGTGGGATGCTCAAGGGTTAACCCTAGAAAAGGCCTTGGGGTTTCTCTTTACAACCRCTATTGACCCTTATAACTCTTCAATTATGATTTAATATATGAATTGCAATACATTTTTTTTTACATACTATGATCATTAATTTACTTTCTATTCAAAAGTATTTAGTCACTTTTTTTTTATCAAATATAATACCATCGTATTCATAATATACTAAATATTGCCGCGAAGGACTTTTAGGGCCTTCTAGGCTTAACCTTGGAGTGTCTTTATTTATCCCCAAAATTGACAACTTGAGAAAAGTCATTAAAAAATGCTATTTGGAAGCATAATTTGGAATTGATATACAAATAAAAGTTGTAGACTAAGAGTTGTAGATTCCATCCGTACAGTTAGATTTATCAATGCTATCACCAATAATTTTTTATAAATTTTGAAAGGAAAATTTTGAAATTCCTTCAAAATTCGATAACAAACAAAATGTAATCATTTTTTGGAGTAAAATCTATTGGAATGAATATGAAATGAGGTTCTTTCGACATGGTGATTTTCTGAAATTTTTGTGTTTCTTAAAATCTATGGCCTCATTTTGATAAATCCATTTTTGAACTAAAGTCAATGCAATTTTGGCCTGGTCTACCACATGACATACTTGCACATTGGTAATTTTAGAAAAATATGTGCTCTAATAACACCAAATCTAACCCTTACAACTTGATGTAGTATTTGTACAAATTAGAAGAACTTTCATCCAAGAAATTAAGAGGATGAAATTGTAGTTTCAATCTATTCATCGTCCAGTTTCTACACGTCGGCACGCTCCAGGGTTAAGGGTAAATTCTGGAGCTTGGAGTGCCCGACGAGGGGAAGCCTTCCAATCACCATACCACACGTATGATTTCCCTCCAGTTTAGTGAGTACAGCGAAATCAATGTGATAATGGAGAGGGTGACAGTAATAAACGAGTTTCTGAGTCTACAGTATAGGATAGTACTCTACTGTCAGCATACGACAGACACGACAGACATATGAAATGAATACTGGACCAGGGAGCTAGTGTCTCCGTCTTTTCAGTTCCCGCGGTGCCAAGTTCCAACTCACTGAAGCCATTTTCAATTGTGCCAAAGGAAAAACTAAGTTAAGCTTAAGTTAAGGTAAGGTAAGTTTAAGAATACAGGACAATTCACATGCACTGACTGCTTGCCCCTGCCAGTTCCAGAGCTCAGCTGGTGCGCAGCTGCTGTGGCCTGGCTCGCTTGCAGTAACTGACTGAACGAAGCTGGTGAGCGTCGATCAGAGGCGTCAGGCAAGCACGTTGGCAACATGGAGGCTCCTGCCACACCCACCCAGTTCATGGATCGATCGTCAACTCCGATCGAGCTGTGCGCACGTCTTGGTCTTGTTCTCGGTCTTGCCTGTAACTTACATATAATTCAGTTAATGGCTGCTGGAAAAGCTAAGACCAACGATCGATCGAGCTGTCGGTTGCGCGCGCGCGCTCCTTTCCACTTCCCGGCCGGTTGGCCAGCTCCTCGCTCGCTCCTCGAGCTCGATCTTCACAGCGACTGGCTAAACTGTCTGTCTGGAGGCTCTCAATGATTYCCAAACATGGGGACACGAGAGCTAGACACTGAGGAATCGAGCTAGGTACGAACGAACTGCGTCAGATAAGCTACCTAGCTAGGCGACCCCAAAGTGAAAGTGAAAATGAGGGCTATCCTTGGTGTCTCCTTTGGAAGAGTTAGACCATGATATGTGAGTAAAGGTGACACACAAATAGGGTTAATTTCCTGTGGGTTTTCCCATTTAAACAATGGATGGAATCACTTCACGTTGAACACATTCTTACTAAGAATGGTTGAGTATTCCAGATTCAATTTTTTTTTGCCAATCAGTTTCGGACTTTTGTCTGTTCTTTCAACGTAGTGTGTTCTGGAACTGGAACCTCTCAGATGTAATTGCAAAACGCTCAAATTGATGCTGAGCTAGAAATCGAGATAGATCGTCCCTCTCAGTTCCATTCGCAGTAACTACGGTACGGTTAAACATTGTGCCTCCTAAGTACACTACTTTGAAATCCACTGTTTCGAAAGCCATGGCTGCTCACACTTAGACAGAAGGCTGAGTTTTGCATTAGTGTTTGCAACAGTCTTGCAATGATCTTCAGAACTCCATTAAAAATTTTACAATGGTATAGTAAAACATTGTGCAATGTGTGCAACAGTTTTAGCATAAATGTGCATTGGTTCCGTGCTCAAGACTTTGGCAACAACTTTGTTGTTGCAAGCTCTTTTACAATGGTTTGCAATAGACCATGAGTTTAAGAGCAACGAACGGAACCGCTACCGACAACACCATTGCAAAAAAATAATTGATGATATGTTGCAACCGCCACTTCCTGGTGTACTGATCCATTCTCGGCATAGCTAACCTGGGAGGCCTTATGAAACCCTTGCAGCGTTCCAGAAAATTCCACACACAGGGTGCTGAAGGGTTGCGGCACCGGCAACCCCATCGACGATTGCTGGCGTTGCGACAGTCACTGGCGTGCGAACCGTCAATCGCTCGCCGACTGCGCAGTCGGATTCGGCAAAAACGCCATCGGCGGCAAGAACGGCGCCATCTACATTGTGACGGACCCCAGCGACGACGACGTGATCAACCCCACCCCCGGCACACTCCGCTACGGCGCCATGCAAACGGAGCCTCTCTGGATCATCTTCTCTCGCAACATGAACATCAAGCTCAAGAACGAGCTCATCGTGAACAGCTACAAGACCATCGATGGACGAGGCGCGAACGTGCACATCGCGGGAGGGGCTTGTATTACCATTCAGTATGTGCACAATGTGATCATTCATGGGTTGCATGTTCACGATATCAAGCAGACGGGGCCTGCGGTGATTCGAGGTAGCCCGGATCAAGTGGGAGATCGGGGGAAGGCGGACGGGGATGCGATTTCGATCTATGGCTCCAGAGATGTTTGGATTGATCATAACTTTCTGGCGAATTGCGCGGATGGGTTGGTGGACGTGACGGAGGGTTCGACTGCGGTGACCATCTCTAACAATTACTTYACCAAGCATGATAAGGTGATGCTGCTCGGGGGGCATTCCAAGGACAGTGACGACAGAGGGATGCAGGTCACGGTGGCGTTCAATCACTTTGGGGAGGGTCTCGTGGAGCGCATTCCAAGGTATGTAGCGGCCCATTCCTGTCCATCCTGGCCAACTTTGCGSCTAGATCCCTTGTTTTTCTTGTAATTTTTATGCATTCAGCTATGGAGTGACCTGGATATAAAATAGTGACAGWGATCTTCAAGATTACATTGTGTTGGTTCCACTTTCTAATTCTTGCCTTTTGATGAAAAATATGCTAAGAGATCACATTACGCAATGTCTCAGACATCAAAATTCAGCACTAWATTTGACCTTGAGGATGAGTRTATGCACTCAAATAGTCAAATCTCATTGATTGCATRGACCCTGCGGATGAGTTTATGCACTTGAATCTCAGTAGTTGTGTATCTTCTCTATCAAAGTCAATTTTACAGTGGGTTAATTAATTTATATGAAGGGCTAGTTAGTTATATGGGTTCTAATCCTCCTCCCTTCTTGCATCGAGCCTCCAGCCCTGCATTGGAGTAAACTAAATGGTTTTCTTCGGAGTTAGATATCAATGGCTGATGGATCTGTTTCGTTTCCAGATGCCGTTTTGGATACTTCCACATTGTGAACAACTTCTACAGTCCATGGTTGATGTACGCCATCGGCGGGAGTGAGAATCCGACCATCAACAGCGAAGGCAACTTCTTCATGGCCGGCACYTTCAAGGAGGTGACGAAGCGCATCGACGACGACGGCAGCGACATTGATGGATGGGAGAAGTGGAACTGGAGAAGCTTGGGCGACGTCTTCCTGGCGGGAGCTTTCTTCACGGACTCCGGTTCTACTGGCGGGGGCAACTTTTATGCCAAGGCCACGAGTTTCTCCGCTCGCCCTGCTGCTCTGGTGGCTGCCATGACAAATGATGCTGGTCCTCTGATGCTATGACCATCGTCCCGGCTAGCAGGTGTCGGTTCTTAGCTTGGACGATGTCTTCTAGTACCATTGAATTTGTGATCATAAAATAAATAGGCAAGACTTCATAGACATTTGACAGCAACGACAATTTCGTGAAATTGGCGGCATCAAATCCACGACTTAAGCACGTTTCAGGAGCGCGGCTTGAAACAAGCATCCGTACCAGTCCTGTTCTAGTTGTTTAGAACACTTTGGAGATTAATGTCTCAATTTTTGGTGCCTGATTCACGCCATTGTGGCGAAATTGCGATCAGCGCCATGGCAACGTAAATACCTGTATGACAGTAGGAAACTAAGCGGGATAGTTCACAGTATATATGATGTTCAAGTGATTTTGAAAATATAGAATCTTCGACGTGGATTGTACGATAGAGAAGTCCTGTTCCTCATCTCTGCGATCCAGGTTTGTAGTCTTGTAAGACAACTAATTTACAGCACAATAACTTAAGTGCTATAATTTGCCAGCTCAATCATTCACGTACCAGGCGTTTTATTTTAATGTACTGCAATTGGATTTAGTGTTGGTTACGCCATGAACTGCATATGTTATGGCCACACTTGCATGTGCAGTGCCTTCAGTTGGTCATATATGTAGCAGAAGTGATAGCATTTGTCAACTTTTCACATGAAAGTGTGACTAATCGGTGAAAAGTGAACTAGACCAATGTGGTTTTAGGAAGATGTACCATACTGTACATTTTCCAACTAGTTTTTGCTGATTCTAGACTTGACCAAATTCTCTCTTTTGCTTGTCAAATAAGTTAAATTTGTAACTTTGTTGTACCTAGTATCGAAAATTGCGGTTAAACTCTAAACTAAGCTCATAATTTATATGAAATTGTTCAAAAATTTTCAACTATATATCATACATCCAATTTRGATTAAAACTCCATTTATGGGACATAAATACTTGTTAAAGAATAGAAAACATCACACTCTAAATATCAACATAGGAAATTGTTATCACTTAGTTTGATAATAAGGCAATAGTACTCTTTCACTTTTACCCTCCTACATACATACAAGTGCAAAAGGATTAATTGTAAGAATTTGCGTCCTTTTATAATAAAAATGTAGTCATTCTTCCACTTTGTTCCTTCAACATTGAGAATTAAAGTAAAACAGCCCATTACGGACCAAATGGGGGTATATCGTCTTGTCATTTCTGAAATTTTCTACTTTTTTCACCAGAGAAAGTCATGTGATAGAAATGGTGAGAGCATTTGAAACTATATTTTTTCAACAAAGTGTGAATTTGTTATGAATTTTTGGACTGCTCAGCCCATCACATCCTAAAAAGAGTTTGTAGACTACCCCAAAATCAACCAAAAATGACCCATAACACTCATCTTACTCACCTATTGCTGTCACAATACTTTCTGAAATAGAAGACATGAAAAAGGCACTTCCTATAATGAAATAACACTGAAAAACTAAAAGTTCCTATTGTGGTCACTAACTACTTCAACCCAGTTAGCTAAGACATTGAATATGGCCGGAATCTCAATCACTAAAAGAAAACCATAATGGAGTCATTCTTAGGAGTCCACAATGAGTAAAAGATCAGTAATGTTTTACCTTAGTGACTCCTTGTACTGACCTCCAATGTGCTCCAATGACTTTAATGGGATTGATAGCCACCATCTTAATGAGTGATTAAAATGTAAAATCCATCCATAATTTTTAGGTAGCACCTATTGCAATACATCTAACATTGATAGCACAAATTTAGTCAAAATTAAAAAACATTAGTCATCATAGTATTGCACCCTAATAAATTTTTATATTAGACATTTATAGATGTACTTCTCTTGTATTACCAAAGACTCCCATCAGTGCATTCTAGGGAAGGACATAATCAAATTAAACTTTGATGKTCACTTCTTCAACCTCTTTGTTTATGCATTGCAATCCATTGCCTACATTCTTTTTACTAACTTGCTAGAGACATACACCACTAAGCTTGTTGTAGTAGTTTTTAGGTTCAATGAGCCTAATTGGCTATTGTAGACTTCTTTACTAAAATATAAGACCAACATTGTCCATTTTCTTCACATCATATTCTCTTATCACATTAAATACAACCAATATTTGACCTCTAAAGTACTAATGGATGCAACCAAGATAAAAATTCCAAAAATGAAATTGGTCCTCTAAGCTGAAATTGCAAAAGAAATTATCAAGACTATTAAATAATACCAAAATATCTTTAAAGTTTTATTTTTTTCATGATGTTCTTGTTGGTATTCAAATCCGTAATTTGTAAAGAGATCTATAGAAAAAACCAATAAATGTAGAGTTTGAATGTCTAAATTTGATTTTTGATATAATTTCATGGCCTTGAATGGGTTAAAATTGTTTTTTTAGTATTCTACAAAGTCATGAACTTGAAGGCCTCACAATTGCTAAAATACAAAAATAATTACTTTAATTCCTATATACTCCTTAGGTCTAAAATTGAAAAATTCTTTTGAAATTGCCCAAAAYCAACACCTTCTAAGATAGSTCTATAAATTAAGATTTATCAACTTTGTTAGAATGTGTAAMAATAATATCTTATTCTTGACTAGTACAAGGGTCTTGCATAAACGCTAAGCGCCCCAACGCCTTAAATATGGCCTCTCCAAATTGAAAGATTTCCTTGTTTGACTATTATAATCTTTTCAAGAGTACGGTCAAAGGATGTGTCCCTTTTACTCTAGCTCTAGACTTGTCTCTACTACCAATCGGTACAACCAATTTACATGGATCTCTTTTAAAATGATAGTTTGAGTGGAATGAAGTGAGAAGGGTTTAGATTTTTATAAACATGAGTTGGGTGCTCAAGGGTTAAGAGTAATGTATGTGTAAAATATGACTGAGCAAAGAGCAACACAATGTTTTTGTCAAGGTTGCCTAAGCAAAAAAATGGCTGAAAACTTCATATTTGAATAAAGCCTCCAGTTGAGAAGAAATTAGCAAATTTTTATAAAAAAAMAACCCAATGCTCTATTCTACCTATCTAGAGTAGAGGTAAAATAATCGTAATCATAATTTTACCTACTATTGGATCTTTACAAAAAAAAAATAGATTCCCTAGAAGCTCATACTTCTCATTTTGGAGGGCTCATACTTCTCATTTTGGAGGGCTCATACTTCTCATTTTGGAGGGCTCATACTTCTCCTAATGATAGACTTAGAATTTAAATTTCTTTTTGTTGAAGAATAGAGTTGATAGTCTAGAATACAAAAAATTAACAAAAAACACTTGACTTTTATTCTTTAAAAAATTGATTAGTAGAAGTAGGTCCAAGATTGAAAAAAACACTAAATGGTTAATAGCTCTAAGATGAGATTAAAACACAATAATCTCAACAGTGAGATTGTTTTGGCAAGTAAACTTAACCTTCTCCAACATTTTTTTTTAAATTGTGGAAATTGCATTCATAAATGAATACTATAAGTTATTTTTTCAAGAGGATGCTTAGATTGCCCAAAAAACAAGATTGTCCATAACTTTTTCATTACTAGTTCAAATAGAATGAATCAAAGCTCCAAATGTAGACAAAAATATATCATTTTAGAAAAAAAATTATGTTCATTTTTACTTTTTGCAATTATTTTTGTGGTGCTCGTCCATTTCAATTTTAGGCTTTTTGTGGTCTAACTTTTGCTCCCAGTCACCAATTGAAATAAAAATTATATTTCCACATAGCTAATCACTTTATTTATGTTATGAGAAACTTTCAAAATGTTTCATAAAAAATCGAGGTCACAAGAACCTGCCATAAATCCAATTTGTCCTTCAATGGGACAATAAGAGTTTAGAGGTTAAGCAATAAAATCAATTGTAGTCATATAGAAATCATTTACTGAATAATGTATTAGCACATTCATCTARAATTTACATTGTTTCTAAATTATTATCCATCTTGTTTTCTAATCTCATTGGATTTTCTTCTTCCTAAATATTGGATTAGATCCTATCATTGCAAAAAAAAAAAATGAAAAGTTCTCAAGGGTTCAAGACGGCATGAATACGAGTTACTGTTCAAAGTTGTTTTGTACAGCAGATGCTCTTATGTTGTCCAATTTGAAGTATAGGTACATGACAAAAATTTAAATTTGAAAATCTACAAAGAAGGCTCTAAATACAAACTCAAAAGTTTTTTATTCATCATTTTATTGATTTCATAAATTAGTTTGGAACATTGAAGAAATATTGTAGGTCAATCTAAGGGCTGATTCCCACTATGTCCTACCAAATTCTCAAAATTTGATGGGAATAGAGTTAGAAATTGGAACATGGGGCCTCTCACACTATGTCTCAATGTTTAAGACTTGGTGCACTCAAAAAATTTATGAATAACACTTTTTTGGAAGTTTCAATGCCAAAGACCAGGACCTTAGAGCTTGAGTTTGATTTAACAAAAATAAAGACCAAACTTGGGTTCCAAGTCCCATCTAGTGTTTTGTACATAATATAGATAAGAATAACACCAAATTAAGCATCTT
>VACF01000791.1:0-244507 GCA_006891605.1 Pleurozium schreberi | reverse complement strand
TTGACTGCAAATCTGCGAGGCCACGACATGAGCCTCCCCACACACGACGGCACTCCTGCTCGCTCCCTGTTTCGAAAGAATCTCGACTCCGAGAAGCTCCAGCTCGTGGACCCTCCTGCCTTGGCCTTGGAATCCTCCGCCTCGGCGTCTCGGTTTCTCCGCCACCGCCTTCGGGAGTTCATGATGGAAGGTCCTTCTTCGACTTCGGCCTCGCCTTCCCAGGTCTTGGACTTCTCCTTACTCGGGGGCGCAACAAAGGGATCCATGTCTGCTGCTTCTTGTTTCGTCTTCTGCACATTTGGATTTGCTCGTGGCTGATGATGATGCTTACGATCTTGAGTTGCAGTTGCTGTTGCGGTTGCTGGGTTTACTGATWTTGAGTAAGGAATCTCCTTCACGAGGTCTGGTGCGAAGTTTACTGTGCGTCTCGGAGTTTTGTCTGTGGATGATTTGGTGACTGATGCTTTTCCCTGCAACACCGACCACTTGTACTGTATTAGATTTTTTTCACATGTTATGTGGGTGCTCAATGGTTTGAAGTGGTGGTTCGTGAATAAATTTAGGGAGGTCTAAGGGAGGAAACGATGGCGAGAATACATCATGACCTACAATTTTTTGAAAGTAGGAATAAGCTTTGGATGTTGCGTTGATTGAGTGTCAGATTTCTATCTTTAGTTCGAGCAGTTAGGGTTTGGGTGAAAATATGCAAACCTGCATGACATGGGAGGATTGCTTGTGTCTTAGAATTCTTAGAACTCTTGGTATGAATTTCGAAAAACTGCATGATAAGAGAGTTCCAACAATGGACAAAATTTCATAGCCAAATTGCAAAAAAGATTTCGGTGGAACTATCTAACCTGATATGTGGTTTTGTCAAAATTGGGGTTGTCCGGTTTTGATCCTCCTCTCGTAGGGTTGCGAACTCGAGGTGGATTATTGCCGTGGAGGCTGCTGGTTACGTATGGCACCCATTTCTTTTCAGATGGGGATCTCCTCAAACTGCCATGCTTGATCTTGGGACTTTCTTGCTGAGTCTTGGGACTTTCTTGCTGAGTCTTGGGACTTTCTCGCTGAGTCTTGGGACTTTCTCGCTGAGTCTTGGGACTGTCATGCTTGATCTTGGGACTTTCTCGCTGAGTCTTGGGACTGTCATGCTTGATCTTGGGACTTAGTCCTTCTTCAGTCCCCATGTGGCGTCTTCATCGCCAGTGAGGGAAAGAACTGAAGTGAAAGCAAATTGGAGGGGGCGTGGTAGCTGGAATTCGGGGGATCAATCAGGACTTTGTCTGGCTGGTTCTTACAGGACGTAGACTTTCACCTCAATCAGTTTGTTGTTTTTCATTTCTTTCAGTTGGGCAGCCGAAATGGGGGCCAGGGCGAACTGACCCCCTCATTGCCCTTTTTTTTTACCTCTGGAAAAACATTGGAATTCTTTTATATGCCACGTATGACAAAACTTGCAAACTTTGAATTCATATTTGCAATCAGAGGCCCCAAATTAGCTAAGGGAGGTGAAGAAATACCAAATTGACGCGGCACAAAATAGGGGGCAATTTTTACATTTACCTTCTGACATGGGCAATGAGGGGGTCAATTCACCCTGGCCCCGAAATGGGCCAAGGCGAAATGACACCCCCATTTTTTACCCCTGGAGAAAACACTGGATGATTTTATTTGCCACGTATTATAAAACTTGCAAATTATGAGGTCATATTTGCAATCATGGGGTCCCAAATTAGCTACGGAATGTGAAGAAATACAAAATTGACATGGCACAAAATAGGGGGGAAATTTTAACGTTTACCTTCTGACGGAACAATAAAGGGGTCGGTTTGCCCTGGCCGCTGAAATGGGACAGGGCAAATTGACACCCCCCCTATTGCCCATTTTTTTTTACCCTCGGAGAAAACATTAGAATTCTTTTATCTACCACATTGCCACATATGATAAAATTTGCAAATTCTGAATTCGTATTTGCAATTAGTGACCCTAAATTAGCTAGGGGAGGTGAAAAAATACAAAATTGAGGGGGCATAAAATAGGGTGCGATTTTTACGTTTACATTCTGACAGGGGCAATAAGGGGGTCAGTTCACTCTCCTGAACACAGTTGAGTTGCTATCGAACAGAGTGATGAAGATGGTTGCATCCATGGATGAARTATGGATGAGAAGAGAAGTACTGAAGCATTGGGAAAAAGCCCCCCCCCCCTTTTGCCTCAGTACTGTTATAGTGTAGATTCAGTTGGGATGGGATGCAGGACAGGATTGAAAGCATACTGTTGCACTACTAAAGCAGTAAGGTAAGGTAGAACTGCCCATTACCACCATCCATCCAATTCCCTAAGGTAGCTGACCCATTTCCGATCCCCCTAGAAAAACTATAGGCTGCTCACTTTCCATGAAGTTGTGGCACAATTTCCCGAGCAGTTGTGGCCCATTATGTGGAACCTCCCTAATTCAATCCTCTCTAACTTGATAAAATTTTGTCAGAGGACATTAATTGTTGGTCCCAACTTAACAATATGAACCACATGTGAAGATCATGTCCTTCACTAATGCAATAACCTCTCTTATCTAATATGTCAGACCGGTCCCAATCTTATTGAGTTAGGGAGGCTCTATGGTACAATAGAACTGCACCGGTTTGACATATTGGTTTAAGAAGGTTTATTGGCTAAGAAAGGATCAAATTTAGTCACAACTTTTGTAATGTGACCTCGTCCGGGACCGCTTTGACAACATTGGTTTATAGAGGTTATTATTGGCTTATGGAAGAGCGACTTCGAGAGGTTCTAATGTATTGCAATTAGCCCTTGGTCAAATTGCAATTAGCTTTTGGTTGAATTTGCAATTAGCTTTTGGTCGAATTTGCAATTAGCTTTTGGTTGAATTTGCAATTAACCTATGGTCACACATAGAAAGGTCTATATCACCATCATTGATCAAAGAGAATCTTCCACTAAAAAATTCATGGTAATTACAATTTCATATATGAAAATTTTGAAAAAATATAAAACCCTTTCAAACTCTATTTATGTACATGGAAAAAATTCCTCACTCTAAATATGCATAATTGCTTTAAGTGGTTGGAAATGGGCCAGTTGCCTTAGTAAACCCTTTCATTTACGTCAATGGTTCATCCATTACCACACACTTAGAATCCTTTTATCATAATGGCAATGCACTTGGGGAACAAACACATAAGTCTACGCTTTAGGAAGGATCTGCTTATGATTTAAGAAGGGTCTACTCATGCTTTTAACACTTCATCTTTGCAAAATCACTGAAAATTCATATATTGTCAAATTGTCTTTATTTTTTCTGCAAATGAATTCTACCAAGTTGTTCTATCTCTAAAAAATATGGACACTAACAAATAGCTTCTCCAAAATACCTAGGTTGCAAATGTGTATGATAATGGGCAATTGTACCTTAATGCAATTGAGTACTTTCAATGAAGTGTATTCCCGTTGAAACTATAATGTTGCAATACTACTTTAGTAAATTCTTAACCTTGTAAAGATGCAGCCCCTCATGACCAAGGTGGTCACCAAGATTCTCCAATTATTCAACGAATAGGTACATTCTCTTTTCCTACAGTTAACAATGAAGTCATCCATCAGACCATAGTGGACCATAAAGAGTGGATTGTGTATCATCTTTTGAGATAATAGTCACAAGATGTACCAAAGTATAACACACCACTCCTACCAAACAACCCCCCTTCACTTCGGAGCATAAAGAGGTTAACCATTGTTTGAAAGATTGACCTAAATGAAGCATATGTTGGAAATGGATCAACTATTCACCCCTAAATGCCCAAGGCACCAAAATGTGTTGTCGACAAAACTTTGAAGTTGAACGAAACCTAACTAAATTGCTATTTTTAACCCATGAAGGACAGACCGGTGGCCGTGGAAATCATGCATTTTGATACCATGTGACATCATCTCCTTTGAAAAAGCAAAATGTATTCATTGGAAGTCAAAGTAGTAGAAAATATCTCCCCTTTCCACCCCTAATACCAAGGATGAATGATTGCATTTTTGTCCTACAAGGAAAGATTCTTTGCCATTCATCGGACGCAAAACGTCCTCGGCGTCGTTTAAGGGTTAATAGTTTGTATTTTTGATAGATGCCTATTAAGGTCTAGCTTTAGCATCAAAATTCCGGTCTCGAAAATAAATGACTATGATTTTTCTAGTCAAGATTTTGTGCAAGGGTACCCCGTGTAATCTTGACTTTTCCTAGTATTGAGGGCGTTTGGAAATGAACCTCAAATACACTAGATCTTGGAGACAAAATCACATAAGAAATTCATTTAAGAAAATTGTAGAGTAGATTTTGAGAAGCTGTAAAGTGATTGTTGTTGTACATGTTGAGCCATGTAACCTCATATATTTTGATTGACAAACTTTTTAGATTCACCATGTAAAATGTGGATTGGAATTCTTTTGTAGTTTTGACACCCTCTTGGTTAAACATTATAATCTTTCAACTCATAAGTGATGTTATTTTGATATTGTTGACATCTCGAACATGTCTACTTTAAATTTGTACGGTTACATTTCAAAAATATTGATACAATTTATCAAAATGTTGTTTTTTTGTTCAACTTGGAGCAAATTTCTAGAAGCTAAAAACAGGCCTCGGGCATTTAGGGGTTAAAGCCTCGTGGATCTAGATGACGAACTTTCATCTAAGAACCTTCCACTAGGAGGTAGACCCTATAAAGAAGTGACATGTTCTTTCTCTAAGAAATTATCAAGTTCCCATGTGACAATGAAGTCATTGGACCCACTACCATAGTAGGTTAGACTATGGTAGTAAGCTCCAAACTAACACCCCAATTTGAACTCATGCCCACTTCATTGGTGTGCCAAGCCAAAGCCATTGAATCAATGTTGTAGGAGTAGATGAAATATGCAAAATATGGATTGAATTTGAATACGTAAAGACGAGATCGATTCGGGGACTGGTCATCAAAGTAGTCAACCTCAAATGATCGTATTTTTTAACCAATGGGGACATTATTCATTTTTTGACAATCATAAACTGGCCACTTTAGGGCCTCTATATTCAAATCAAGTTCAATTATTTTAATTAAATTTCATATTAAACTTTATAAAACATTATGTTTATCATCCAAAAGTGTGTAGGAATTCAACAATTTCATCCACTAGCAAAGAAAGAATATATCACCAAATGTTTTATAAAAAATGTATATTCAAATATTGTCTAAAAAAGAAACCTATATTCAATACTCCTTTATACACTCATATCAATAGAACCATTAAACACCACACATTAAGCTAATGTACAATACATAGTTAGAATTAATTAAGTTGGTGCTATGGTTGGAAATTATTTTATACTTGAAGACAAATGGAAATCATAGCCCCCCCCCCCCCCCCATGCTTTTATGTTATCAAGAACTTCCAAATTTCTGATGTAAAGACATGGGGTTGTTGCATTGGTTTTCACCTAAAATCCGTTTAAAAAAATTGGGGCTTATCACCTTAAACACGGGATTCTTATACTAAGTGATTGTCCCTCCACCATATAAAGAATATAGTTTGAAGACCTTTTTTGTAAACTGTTTAAGGATTTCAAGTTTGAAAAAGAGTGAAAGCTAGATTGAAAAATTCCAACTTAACTTACCTAAACTTCTAAAAAAACTGGTATATTTCAAGCAGAAATTGTCTAAAATTACCACTAATTTTAAAACACATTGAGCAATAATTAGAAAAGACATTTGCATATGATTGGTTTTAATCTAATTGTACAATATTACAATATTACAATGACTACTATAGGTGTACGTAGAATCTTTTTTGGAGATTTTTACAAAGTAAATTGCAAGATTGAAGTTTAAAGTAGAAGACTTTTTCTAATCATGTTTAATAAGATCAACAAAATTTGATTTCTCTTGCTACTATACATAGTTTTTCTTTGCTATTGCAATTATATTATACTATTTACATAAGCTTTGTTTGAAGTCAATTGTCTTCTAGAAGTTAAACAAAGCAAGGAAAACCTAACTTTTTTCTTCCATGCAAGATTACACTAACCAATTTTAGTGCAACTTATTAGACATATACTATATAAAAATAATACACGATCATATTATAGCTTCTCAAACATGTGAAAATTGCAACAATTATCCAAATTAGGAGTTTCGTGTATTAGTAGAAGACAAATGATTATTTTATTTTATTTCTTTTATAATTTTATTTTTTTAATGATGTAAATCCTAAGTATGTGCAAGGACCAAAGAGACATAGATATTTTGACGGTTATGGACCAAAAAGTAACCAGAAGAAGTATTGCATTGATAAAAACTACATGGAAATAGTTGTTGAAGGGCTTACTCAAAAAGTGAGCTAGCACTATGCATACAAGGCCTTGTGGAGCATAGCTACTACCTACTTGTTTGCTACTATGTGTGCTTCAAAATAAATTTGTAGTCTCAAGTAGGAAACTAGTTAGAGTACCTTGGATTTATTTTGAAGCAAAGGAAGTATAGGTTGGGGATGAAAATTCATACAACTTATAGTACTATACACTTGTGCTCCTCATCAATTTTTTCTCTTTTATATCAAAACTAGTTTAATACCATTATATTTTCAAGAGTGAGGGCGTCACCTATAGTCACAAAATTACAACATGGAGGAGACATTTGAGCTTAATAACTTTGCAATTTTTCTCAATGTGGTTTATCTCAATTTTTCATGAAATCACATGTGTAAGGTAACTACAATTAATTGTAATCCTTTTCTAAAACCAACATTCATAAGATTCTTAACCAACGTTGGAGGTCCCCTTTTGCTCCTCCACAAAGTAGAAGCCCATGTGTTGCAACTTTTCAACTAGCTAATGACTTTGCGTAATTTTCTCGTCAATCAACGACTCTAGTGCTACAATCTTCAATAAGCTAATGACCTTTTACATATTAAACTACATTCACTTTTAGGGATCTAGAGAGGGATTATTTCAATCACCAAAGGGGGATATTTTGATTGATTAACAATGTTATTTTGTTGGACAATTACTTGATTGAAAAGAATTGTTTCTATTCATGAGAGCCTTGAGATTCATTTGAATACACTTATTTTCATGACTTTATGAAAATTTATAGTATTTTTATAAAATTTCTAAAAACTGCATAAGAAGATATATTGAAATCCACTCTTGACTTCCCAAAAAATCCAACAAAAAATTTAGAAAATTTAATAATAGTAACAAATCTCGATTATTTATTTGAACACAATGAAAAATAGTTACTTTATATGTTTGTTTTAGAGATGGATTATCTTATAAATTGTAATAGCCCTTCTCTTCTTTTATCATTAGAACAAAGTTGAGGTAGTAACACCAGTATATGTTCTAATAAGCTTTGTGGCACCGTAGGCAATTGGGCATGCTATGAAAAAGGAAGAATATTAAGTTTTTGCACATTGGCAAATACTTATGAAGTGAAATGCAAATGATGAAGTAAATTTTAGAAGCATAGTGGAGTAGTAATAAATTTTCAAATGTGAAAGGTTTTATAAGGTTGTAAATGCAATCAAGATGAAGGATCGTTTGTACACAAGGATTTGCAAAAACAATTTGTTTTGCTTTTACACATTTTATCATATATTTTTTTCAATTACATCGACAAACATTTTCTACTTCTAGTCTAATAATTTTGAAGGCCCTCAAACATTGTCACTCGTGCTTCTTACTTTTACTTCTTGTTCATAGTAAAAGTAACTCCAAGATCCACTACGCATACATAAAAATAGTTAGGTGATTGAAATGGTAAGGGATTGCTTGCATTTCACTTTTATTAGGAGAATTAGCATTGGAAGATAGGGCCGTTCGAACCTTGGAACATACAAAGAAAAAAAATTGTTGAGTACACTTAATGGTCAACCTCAAGCCATTTCTAATCTCTTAGGCCATTGAAAGTGTTTAGAATTTTTTTTTTTCTTAACTTAGCCTAAGAATAAAGTGTGTTTCTAGTATAAATATGAATCTAACAATATATCTCTTAATAATGGAAAGACATGGTCCTATACTCCTATCACCAAGGTAGTCATCCAAATACTATTAGATACTTGGCCTTCTTTGTCTCTATAATTTCTTCAAAGTCGTTTATCGTACATATGTAGTCCTTGGAACATGCCCACGGCAGATCTACTAGTGACGCAAACTCAATGATTGATTGTGGCATGTCAACCTATGCACTACAAGAGAAAGGGGTGTTTTAAGTATAGTCCTAGAGATAAGATTTTAAGTAATGACTTATAAGGAGTCTTTTAAGTAAGAATGTATTAAAAACACATGTCTTTTAAGTCTAATTTTACTTAAATAAAATGTGTTTTTAGTACATTCTTACTTAAAAGACTCCTTATAAGTCATTACTTAAAATCTTATCTCTAGGACTATACTTAAAAACACCCCTTTCTCTTGTAGTGTATATGCCTTACGTATGGCAGGCATGGGAAGTAGAAAAAAATATCCAACCACTTCAAATTTTAAAGAGCGGACCACCAAATGAACTCTCTCCTACATGACACGCTATGTGCTACAACACAATTTTAAAAGTACATACTACACTTTCTAAAGTAATGTTTGAGGATCAAACACAAAAGTCTTTAATGAGAGGGTCGTTAAAGTCTTGGGTGTTGTACATGAGAGTGTTGATGTGTTCCAATTTTATGCCAACATAAGGCAAAGGACAAATCCAGAGGCTAGACTCTTTCAAACTGTTTGCCAAACCCATACTTGGCAGCCCTTCTTTCCGCGGCAGATGTGGTGATGCTCTCAGGACCTCATGCCATGTGAGTCGGGCTGGCAAATAACAAACTACAAGACAAAAAAAAATGAACACCAATTGTCTTGCCGGCCTTGGTGAGCAGAGAAGTAGGATTTCAAGGTCCACCAATATTGGTAAACATGCAAGCCCATAGGTGGAGATTGGTTAATTCAAAGGGAATCACTTTGTTTGGCATTTTTACTCAATCTCTCGCCATCCACCGAGTCCACATAGCACTATAATTTCTTGTTTTGAAATTGTAGCTTTCCTACAAAACTTTGTCCGCCCCGCTTACATGGCAAGAGGCCATTAGCATCTTTCTTTGGTTAAAAAAAAGGCCCTATGTTTTGATACGATGAGCTTTTGCCAGACAAGTGGAAATGCCCCAAAGGTGGGGTAATATAATGACATGCCCTTGAAATTAGTTTTTGATGCTTATACTAGTGAAAGATGCTCATAATACTATAATCGTATATAAATATGTACTACAAGTAGAACCTCTTTTAATGCATGGTATATATGGTTTTGGAGATTTGAGACTTGTGATTGATCCTCCTCGATGGTGAGATTCATGAGAATAATATGAGGCTAGACTAAAGGGTGAACTTTGATATTCCCTGAGTCCCACTAAAAGCTTCCCAAATTCTTTCTACAAACACTCTAAATCAATCTAATTAGGAAGATTTTAGTGGGACCGAGGGAGTATTAATAAGCATGCCTTACGACCAAGGCTTTTTTTTTGGCTTTTGGGTGCCAAATTGTACCAGAAAAAATAATTTGGCTATAAAATGTCAAAAAATATGTCAAAAAACTTACATGAAATAGCCAAACAACCTGAATTTTTTTTTAAATCTTTAATGAAATCGCCTGATTGTGGATGAAGTGTTATAATTTGGAGCACCACTACAACATTTACTATTGCCACTTTGGAATTTCGTAAAAAATGAAAAATAAAGCCCTGCTTCCAACTGATGAAATTTGCCTGGTATCTTTTGGAGCCTGGGCCTGCCGAGTAGGTCGGTCGACAGGAATCTTCTAGAAGGTTCCGGGGGCTGATCATTGGCCAAGCGAAGGTATTATAATCTTTAATCTGGGGCTCCTGGGCTACGTTAATTTAAGTTAATCCTAAATTCCTAATTAGACCAACGGATAAGATCAATGCAAGAAGGAAGTGCGCCTTTGGTTCCATCTGTCGGCTCAGGCCGGAATGCTGGGTTTACCGTCTATTAAATGCTCTAGACCTTAATTTTTTTAAATTCTTTTAGGAGCATGTTTTAAAAAATAAAAAAATAAATCAAAGAGTCGATAAATTTTTCCAAAAAATCAAAGATTCACTCATTTTGTCACAGATAAACTCAAATTGTAACCTAACGATCCCAATCCTGAGACAATGCGGAAGACAAAAAGTGTCCTCTAGATGACTTTGTAAAAAATACAGAGAGACAAGGAATGCACCTTTTCATCTTAGTAATATTTTGGGGCTAATTAACTTACCTTCGCACTTGGTGCTAATTAAAGTTTTGGTGTCATTACAGAGGGTGGTGGTTAGACACAGTATCCCACTGAGCCTCTTTTGGGGGCAGGGCTGGGATGCGGGCAGATCAGGGGCTGCTCCACAACCCTCTCAGGACTCCACAATCTGCTTTTAATTTTGGTTTAAAATTGATTTTTCCATCAAAGTGAAATAGGATGAAATAGCACACAAGATTTTCAATATAAAAAAATAGAATCAATAATATGGATCTTGTGCCACATATTCCATTTCTTGTGCCACTTATTCAATAAAGCCCAATAGCCAATTTTCTGTTGAAGTTGGAGTGGAGAGAATCTCTTTATACTAGAGGAGTAGTGGTGGGTGAAACAAACCATGTGGGATATGTGAATTAGGACAAAAAAAAAGCTCCTCCACTCATGGTTAAGTGAAAACGCAGGAATTGTGATAAAAGTCAAATTCCAGACCTCATTTAGACATAGTAGACTATATTTTTTCAAAAAACTTCAAACCAAGAAAAGTTGGGAAATCAAGTTCAGTTTTATCTCCAAAAATCCGTTTGAGATTTCAATACTCCACCTAAAAGTTATGAACAAATTTCAGAGGAGGTGTTTGAAAATGTCCAAAAAAATGTCCCTTCCACCCCACCCCACCCCACCCCACCTAGAATTTGTCTAGAATTGTTACGTGAGGCTTCAAAATCTCAAGCGGATTTTTAGAGATAAATTTTAGCTTGCTTCTCCACTTCTTCTAGTTCAATTTACCTAATGGTTAAATGTATAAAAAAAAAATGTATAGTTAAATTGTTTTAACAAGGTGTCATCAATGACAATTAAATTTGAAATTAATACATATTTCATACCTTTTTATAAGAAGTTCCATTTCTTGTAACCTTTCCTCTGTGTGATAAGAGCTCCGACATGCCTTGACATCCTACTAAACAAAAAGGGTTATTTTGTATACAATACCATCTTCATACACACCTAGTAAAAAAATAAATAAGTATTTGCACCACATCCCAATATTCAAACCCAATATAATTAGCTTGAGAGAGGAAATAGTCACCTTTTGCATTCTCATGTAATTGGAATTTTGGATATTGACAAGTTTATTTTATCATCATAAATCTATGAACAAGTGCTTCCAATACATGAAGGGTTGAACAATTGGCATAAGATATCTACCAACATTTTCAAAATCCCACTGTTGTTTTGATGTAGAATATCAACATGGATTGAAAGGTATGAATTGTAAAAGGGTGTCATTCCCCCATTAGAACCCCAAAGAGCTCTTTAGTACAAAATTTGAGAGCAATTTTACTGCAAAAAATTAAAATTTGACAACATTCTTGAATTAACATTTAAACATTTAAACTTGAAAGCATGAATTGATTAAAATAGAACAAGCACTTACAAGCACACAATGAAGTGACTATGCCTATGCACTGAAAAGTGGCAGGCACCCTTGTGCTTGCCACCCTTAGGCCCCTCAAATCGCCAAAAAATTGTCAGTTGTTGGATCAAATACGAATACAAATACAAATACAAATACAAATATGAATGAATATACAACTTAATACACATATGAATACAAATACAAATATGAATACTACTGAATACATATACAACAGAATACGAATATGGCTGAATACTGAATGTTTGTCCCATATTATTTGGAGTCCTTTCTTCCTCCCAAAATTACAAGAAGGGAGGGAGGGGGGGTCTGAATTAAAAAAATTTAATTTAATTTTTTTTAATTCAACACCCCCTTCCCCCCTCCCAAAATATTTTTAAAATTTAATTTAAATTTTTTGGGAGGGGGGAAGGGGGTGTTGAATTAAAAAAATTAAATTTTTTTAATCACTGTATCACTGTACAGTGACTATACTATACACAGTGAGTAGGCAGTTACTGCCGGACATCAATCTACTGAAGTGACTATTTTTTTGATTTTGAAGTCTTGAGAAACCCTTGAAGAGCATGGTTTAAAAGAATTCAACCATGAATAATTGTTGATTCAATATTCGACACGACCATATTGAAAATGTTGAAACAATACCTTTGAATAAGTGTTGATTCAATATTTATACACCACCATATTCGAATTATTGAAAAAATACCTTTGATTCACAACATTAATTCAATATAACTTGAGACATAAGGTAAGACAATCCATTGTGGTCAATATTTTGGAGTTTGGCCTCACGCTATTGTTGAAATTTTTCAATTTTTTCCCCACTTAAAGACAAGTGTGAGAAACAGCATATGCAATTGAAATTATATTTTCGATAAAGTATGAATTTGCTAGGAATTTTTGAAGTGTTTAGTTTTCCATGGCCCAACAGGGTCTGTAGACCACCCCATAGCCAACAAAATCTGAATCCATGATGGTCATCTCACTACCTAATGCAATCACAATATTTTCTAACATGGAATGCCTAAAAAGTCAATCCTTGTAATGAATTTCACACTGGAAAGTTGAAAGTGCCTTATGTGGTCACTAATCACTCCATCACTACCATGTAAGACATTGATTGTGGYCGAGATCTCACAAAACTAAAAAAACCACAATGGGGCCACTTCATAGGTGACCACTATGGAAGAAATAACCGCAATGGGCTGTCTTACCTTATGTACATATAACCATGGAAGGTGTCAGTAACTACATACCTATATTATAGGCTCCTAGGCTCGAGATCCTAAATTCACATGCTAGGGCAACCTTGGTTTAATCCATGATGACTTGTGCAATCATCTTGTGGTGGTTGGATATATGTGTGTAGTGTTTATGGACAACAATTTTTTTTTCAAATTTCCTTACAATACATTAATGCTTAGAAAAATGGATTACCTCTTAGTAGGTATTTCACACATTGAAATTACTATTGCCTATTTTTTCAATGAAAAAATGAATCCAAATTATACAATATCTTTGAAGTGTTTAATTCCTAATTGATATGAAGTCCAAGTTCTAGATGATGAACAAAGTGGTTATGGAAAATGCTTTGTCCAAATAGATTCYCATGCATTCAAAATTAATATTAAAATTAAATCTTTAAAAGACAACCTTTCTCTATGACATAGTTGATGGAAATGGGGGTAAATAATATATTTGTACCAAAATATTAGCAAATTTGTGCAAAGATTAAAAAAATCTAGGCATTAAAGATTCAAACTTTCTATTGTAGAAAAGTAATGATCCATTACATGAGATGTGAGGGCAACGCAGGGCCGTTTCAGCCATGTTCCTGATGTTGTAAGGGAACGGGTAACTAATGTCAAGGTTCCAATTACCAAAAAAAAAAATTGGTGTCTGAAATCAAAAAAGAAGTTCCAATTTTTTATTTTTATTTTTAAAATGACTCTTGACCACTTCATAGCGCTGATGTGGCGGCAGTGGCGCAGATTTTTGCGTTCCTATAGTATGGGAATTGACAATCTCTTGGAGGCCTCAAACCTCACGTGATGCTTATTTGATTAATTCTTTGACTATTTTGTACTAATCAACATAAGGTGAAGTTTTAGCCAAACATAAAATTTAAAAAATATGATATACACAATAAATTGTCTATGAAAGGTGAATATGATCAAAGWTGTAACYSTATAATGAATTRTATAATGTGATAAAATTTGAAAGGTGGAAGYRACATGCTAATTAGGAAGCASATGATTGATTGCTAATTGAAMTTTTCAATATYAAAATACGTCCAAGTACRKATAYRGATACAAATATGTACATATGGATGCAAATATACATTATAGCATATCTTTTGAACAACCTAAGCTCAACATCTAGGAGATCATTCTTGAAAAACAACAAATTACATAACACTCTCCCAAATTGAAAGCCTAGTGTAAGTTTTATTGGCCATCCCTGCACAAAAATATTTAATAGAATTTTTGATTGAGTTTTATAAATTCATGATGGCAATAAGTGAGTTGGATTTTCTACAAGCCATCATTGAGTTGAAAAAGTCAACCAAGACTCAASCATGTACAAGAATGAATCTCAACTCCCTTAGGATTTGTTTCCAATCTGCTTCAAGGTTTTAATGAATTGTATGTGGTGTCAACTAAGTGTCATTCAAACTCAACTTGTGGTAGGACCTTCAATTGATGCATGGAACCTACATAAAACTCAACTCAAACTGATTAGGCTACAATTATATTTGGATGTCAATTCCATTACCTGTGCAATGCTTGGTTTCATATATGCAATAAACTCATAGATTTAAGTGGGACATTTTTTCAACCCAATTGGCTACACTAGGATACCCCCCTATATACTCAAATATGCTTGTCCAATTAACCCCTTAAGAACCAAGGCCTTTTCTCTCTAAAAAAACACTCAAAACTGCCATTTCTATAGCAAAGAGTAAAAGAAATCTTAAATTGTTTTGGCCTAATATATTAGATAACTACAAGCCAATGCTAATTTTTTATAGTCAAAACACACTTGGAAACGCTTGGGCATTTAGGGGTTAGAGGAGGCAACCCATTTCTGATCAAATAAAAAATTATGCTTATTTGGATTACAAGTTTTTTGAATGTGGAATTCTTCCCATGTACAACAATAGAGTTTGGAAGGATTGCATATTTTTTCCAAAATTTTATCACATAAAACAAAATTACGAGTAATTTTGTAGTGGAAGATTCTCTTCAACCTATAATGGTGATATAGACCTTTCTATTTCTAACCATAGACTAATTGCAAAATGGACCAAGGGCTAATTGCACTATTGAGAGCCTTGCAACCAATCATAATGAGCCATACTACTCTAGGGATTGCACGAGAACTTCATGGAAAGACAACAATCTATTGATTGGTAATGCGGGTGATCGGAAATGGGTTGCCTCCCCTAAGCTTATTGCAATGAAACAAAGGGCAACCCGAAAATCGTTTTGGGACAAAGRGAGTATATTTTATATCTTGGTCAATCTCTTTCGACAATGTCAATGAAAGGGAATGAGAAGTTCCGGCTGTCTCTATGATTGACCGACTTAATTTTCATGTCCCTATTGCACACATCCTGATGATTGATGGCATGTCCAAAAACCAAAGTCCATTGATATTCAGACAAGTATTCCTACTCACAAATGAAATTCCATTGTTGGAATTTGGGTCACATTGATCTAAAACTGTTGTAGCCGTGGAAATTGTCCATGTGTTTCAAAAAAAAAAAAAACTGTTGTACTCATAGGCCAGAGACCATCACAATCAGAACCCCACTCAAGAGTGAGTACGGACAAATCCAGAGTCGAGATATAAGGTTAGACAGCCCATAGTGGTCAGAATTTGGAGTTTGGCCTCACGCTACTGTTGAAATTTTTCAATTTTTTCCCCACTTAAAGACAAGTGTGAGAAATAGTGAGAGCAATTGAAATCATATTTTTTTGATAAAGTATGAATTTGCTAGGAATTTTTGAAGTGTTCAGTTTTCCACGACCCAACACGATCTGCAGACCACCGCATAGACAACAAAATCTGAATCCATGATGGTCATCTCACTACCTAAGGTGGGTAACCCCAAAAGCGCCACTTTTTGGTCTGTGGGTACATTGAASGTTAAGTTCATAATAGTGAATACAAGGTTGTAAAGAGATGTGTAGAAAAGGAAGAAATGCACAAAAAAATTCAGATTTTGATAAATATGAGACTACAGTAGGGGGACAAAGTTTTGGAAGTAGAGTATTCAAAAGCGCTCATAGGCTACACTGAAAATCAGCAGGCACATGCACAAAGTTCCCCTCCCAAGGTGTCAGAATGAAAAGAAATGGAGTTGCAATCGTATTTAATACAATGAAAAAACCAACTAAATCAGTAACTTACAAGCAATAGAAAAGTTTGTCGGTAATCAATGGGAATTGTCCATGTGCTTCAAAGAAGAGAAAAGAATGATTACCTTGTGAGAGAAACAAATTAACATGTAATGTGAGCTTATAAGCATGTCACCAATACCAAAATGGCCAATGGTTCTTTGATGAACCACCATATTCACTCAATGACAATTTGAGTACATAACTACACCATTTAAGGGCTTAATATAGGATGCACTTTAAGGCACTGCGCCATAATGGGGGTACCCACCTTAATGCAATCACGATATTTTCTAACATGGAATGCTCAAAAAGTCAATCCTTGTAATGAATTTCACACTGAAAAGTTGGAAGTGCCTTATGTGGTCACTAATCACTCCATCACTACCATGTAAGACATTGATTGTGGCCAAGATCTTACAAAACTAGAAAAACCACAATGGGGCCACTTCATAGGTGACCACTATGGAAGAAATAACTGCAATGGGATGTCTTACCTTAACTTAAGTTAGATATATCTAGAATTTTTTTTGAACTCTATCATTGGAGTTTTAGCCACATTGACTATGGTAAATCACCCCTTGGCATGCAGAATTTTTACTGAAGTTGCCCTCACGCCATTGCTGAAATTATGAAAATATAAATATAAAATTCCACATAAAGACACTGCAAGTGTGAGAAACGGCGAGAGCAATTGAAATTATATTTTTTCAACAAAGTGTGAATTTGGCATGAATTTTTGAAGTGTGCTAAGCAATTGGCCTCACATAGTCTCTACACTATCTCAAAACAAACAAAAATTATATAAGATAAACTACCCGCCATTATGAACCAAACGGAAGCAAGCCCATTGAGGGCAAAATTGTAATGGTGGTGTAGATTCAAGTTTTAACTTTACACCACTATTAAAATTTTGCCCTCAATGGGCTTGCTCCCATTTGGTTCGTAATGGGGTAGTTTACCTTATATAATGGTCATCTTACTCATCGAAAGTGGTTGCAATGTTTCCTAACATGGCTACAACATGAAGGCCTAAAAAAGTCACTTCATGCACTGGGTTTTACATTTAGAAGGTGGTAGTTCCTATTGTCATCGCTAACCAATTCATTAAACTCCACCTTAAACATTGATTGTAGTCTTAAATACTGAGGTGGAAACACCTAAAAACATCTTAATAAGGTAGAGGTACCCATTACTAACCGGTGCCCCATCACCAATCAATAGGGTGCCGTATTTCCTACCAAGGTTGGAACAAATCCCCATTTTCTCTTTGGAATGCGTGATTTTGAATTTTCCAAGGTTTGGACCAATAAGTTCATGACAAATAAGTGAGCAAGAAAGTATGAAGCAATGAGCGGGAAAGTAATTCTTGAATGATGGAAATTGCAATAAACAAAATTTAGAGAAATTAGTAGTTAACCAATGGGAGTTTAATATGGGTTTGAATAGTTTAATGACACTTTGGGGGATACAAATGAATGGAAATCTACTTTTTAGGAGTTTGTATAGGGATGGTTTTGAGTGTTTTCACCTTTAACAATTCAATGTAGCCCAAATCTCATTTATTGAGAAAAGCTTGTCATGGATCGATGCAGGACTTTGATGAATCATTCCCTAGGTGTCTACAAAAAGAACTTTTGCTTGTCATGGGGTGGTTAACCCCTAAACGTCACAGGGGACAAAAAACGTCCTCACAACCTAAAAGTCAAATTCAAAGGGTTGTAACTTTTGCATCCAATGTCCAAATTCAATCAAACTTGTTGGAGAAGTTGCGCATACTAGTCTAGTTTGTGTGATAAAATTTTCAGATCAATCCAAGATGTATAATAGTTTTGGGAGCCAATCGAAGTTCACAAGTTCAATTTGAACTCACCAAACTGCATTTGATGGCTGCAACTTTGGGGGCTTGTATCTTTGTAATCTAAAGTTTTTTTTCAATAAAATTTGTTGGGTTTTGTTTCTGCTAAAGTCTAATTATTGTGGTACAGTTTTCATGTCAATCCAAGTCGTTTCGAATGATTGGGAGCAATTCAAAGTTCAAAATCCAAACATTGGTGGATTGCAGTGAACTTCGGCAGCCTATAACTTCTTCATACAATGTCCAAATCCAATAATAGTTGTTGGTAAAGTTGCGCATACTAGTCTAGTTTGTGTGGTTAAAATTCAA
This sequence comes from Pleurozium schreberi, assembly GCA_006891605.1. Classification (NCBI taxonomy): domain Eukaryota; kingdom Viridiplantae; phylum Streptophyta; class Bryopsida; order Hypnales; family Hylocomiaceae; genus Pleurozium; species Pleurozium schreberi. The sequence continues at coordinate 226,228 of VACF01000791.1, read as the reverse complement.
TAGCAATCCAAGAAGTTATGAGTGATTGAAAATCATTTTAGTAGAAGGAGGTTCAGTCATAGATGTTATTTTTTGTTATTTTTTTCATTGTTTTCTAACATTTCAAATCCATTTTGCGGACACAATGATTCATTTGAATGATATTTTTTTCCAAAAATGTGTATATATTCTGTTTTAAATCACTTTGTAGCTTAAAGTTTTTTCATTTGAGTAGGTTTAGAAATCGAATTTCACCTCCAAATGTGTTTTTAAGAAAATTTCAGCACCTTTTTTCAACACTAAAACATTATAATCTTTCAATCTATACGGTCAAATGACCCAAAATTTGTTCCACACCATCTACAACATGCACACTACAATATTGTATGATTGAAATCTTCATACCTTACTCTAATTTTGACTTTTCAGACTTGCAAAGGCAGACAGTTTTTAAGCCTAGTTGGACCTCTGACGTTTAAGGGTTAACGCCTAAACGCCCGAGGCACCAACATGTGGTGTCGACAAAACTTTGAAGATGAAGAAAGCCCAACTAAGTTTTTATTTTTAGTAGTTTGTACTTTTGATAGATGCCTATTAAGGTCTTGAATCAAAATTCCAATCTGGAAAATAAATTTTTCTACTCAAGATTTTGTGCAAAGGGTACCCTGTGTAATCCTGACTTTTCCTAGTGTTGAAGGCTCTTGGAAATGAGCCTCAAATGCACTAGATCTTGGAGACAAAATTGCATAAGAAATTCATTTAAGAAAAATGTAGAGTAGATTTCGAGAAGCCATAAACTAATTGAGAATGCACATGCTGGGCCCTATAACCTCATATGTTTTGATTGACTATAGTTTTAGATTCACCATGCAAAAGTGGGTTGAAATTTTTTTGTAGTTTTGACACCCTCTTGGTTAAACATTATAATCTTTCAACTCATAAGTGACATTGTTGTGTTTTCTTTTCCAATGTAACTTCTAACATGTTTAGTTTAAATTTTTATGGTTACAATTAAAAAAAATTGATGCAATTTATCAAAATGTGGTGTTTTTGTTCAACTTGGAGCAAATTTCTATAGAAGCTGAAAACAGGCCTTGGGCATTTAGGGGTTAACATTAACATTATGAGGGGGTCAATAACTTATCAATTAGTAGAACCAATGTTAGAGGTACTTGAATGTCACTCGTAATCAATTCCCAAATGTTCATACTAGTGTTTCACTAAAAACTATTCCAAAATTGTCATGTTTGCTACAAAGAAAAGAAAAAAAGAAAAAAAGAAGAAAATTAGTATTGATATTCAATATGAAAGTGCCTTACCTTACACTACTAGGAGAATGAGTGGATTTTCTTAACCCCTAAAGGACCAGCATGTGTTTTTTGGCAACATAGCAATTTGGGACAGGTACGTGTGGCTGGAGATTTCCATATTTTTGGCTTAAATTTTAATAGAAGGTGGGGGCCAAGAATATATTTCATACGCGCTAAATTTCATGACATTTGGAAATACAAGTCAAAAGTTATGGCCTAATATGTTACTTTTTTTCATAAATGGGCAGTCCAAGCATATTAGAAAAAAAAAATTGATATTGATTTTCAAGAGTTATATATACATGGAAAGATTTGAATCATTCCATTTTCATCAATGAGTCAAAAGTTATAAGGATTTTTTGTTTTACTAGTACATAAAATATATAGAGCTTACCTTTAATATTAATTATTTGGTTACAATATTAAGTTTCATACTCTATGTCATTCAATCTTTTGAGCACATGGCAGGTTTATTACTAAATTGGATACAACATAACTTAACACTTCTTTCTCCAATTGAAAGTCAAGTAGTTTGTTGTTGAAGCAATCTTTTAAGAACTCATTGCATGTGAAGGGAGAAACTAGAATTGGCATCTAAGCCAAGTCATTTCATAATTTTTGGACCTTTGTGAAATTAGTTATAAATCTTTGATGTTGAAATACAATGGTCACTAAAAGCAACCACCTCCTGAAATGTACAACATAACTTCACTTCTTTCTCCAATTGAAAGTAAGGTAGTTTGCTACTATTAAAGCGACTTTTTAAGAGCTCATTGCATATGGAGGGAGAAGATAGAATTGGCATCTAAGCCAAGTGGTTTCATAGTTTTTGGACCTTTGTGAAATTAGTTTCCCTTACCACACAAAATTCCGAGCAATGAATAGTTATACCTCTCTCCCACACAAAACTTTATTCTATCATCCATTGGACACTATATACGTCCGCGGCGTACATCCTGGGTTAGTTAGACCCCTCATAGACTATTAAAACATTATGAAAGCACATGCTAGGTGACACCCCCTATTAGCCTAGAGGGAGACCAACCCCAAATCCACTTACCCTATAACCAACACCACATAATCTTATACAATAGAACCTCCCTTACTCACTAAGTCCCGGACTAGTCTAACATATTGGTTTACAGAGGTTTATTGGCTAAAAGAGGGTCTGATTTAGCCACAACCTTTGTAGTGTGGCCTAGTCTGGGCCGGTGTGACGTATTGGCTTATAGAGGTTTTATTGTTTTATAGAGGAGCGACTTAAAGAGGTTCTACTATATTGTAAGGTAGTATGCTCTAAAAGCGACCATCTTCTTTAAACCGTCCCTATAAATAGGGGTAGAATGGATATGAGGTGATCCTTAAATGGACCATATTCACCATTGAGTGAATCAAGAAAAAATTCTTTTTTATTGCAAGAGCCAATCATTGTCTTTCATTTCCTCCCATCTCTTTACAAGTTCTAAGTGGACTCATTTTGGAAGACCTATGGTCACAAATAGGTGCCTATGCCCCAAATCTTTGAAAATTCATATGTAATTCAAAAATGCTTGGAAAAATATGATACCACTTGGGTTAAGTTCCACATCCTTTTTTCTTTCTCTGAAAAATGAGCTAAAAATATTTCTGTCCACAGAAACCTACGAGAAAAGCAGACCAGCCCTTAAATGGTCGCTTTAAGAGCAGTCTAACTTACGTTATATGGTTTTCTAACCATTGAGGTGTGTGTTTCTAGGTTAGTAGGAGAGAGCAGGTGCATCTCCCTTCTCCTTGATCCTTAGCCACCTATTTTTATTAGTTGCCACTCGACTGACTGACGTCAGTATTATGTAACTTACAAAGGTTTATGACTGAGTTATACTGTAAGAGATTTGAACCTTGGACTTGTCTGTTCTCCTCGGAAATGACAACCGCCGCACAAGAATTTGCATTGCTCAATCAACAGAAGGAACGTACAATWTCAGCGAATAATTCTCGATGCCCCAAAATGACGGCAGATACTTCAGAAGGAGAATGATGCTTTATTCATTATAGAAAACATACAATCAGAGTGGGACCCCAACCCATATTGCTCGATGTCTCGAACGCTACCAGCTTGAMAACCAGAGGAAGTCAATTCCAAATACTGTCCGTCTGGAAATAATAAATGTCTGAAACTTCTGACACCCATCTCATTCACTCTACAGTAGAACCTCTCTAAGTCGCTCCTCTGTAAGTCAATAAACCTCTATAAACCAATGTTGTCAGACCCGTCCAGAACTGGGCCACATTACAAAGGTTGGGACTAAATCTGACCCTCTCTTAGCCAATAAACCTCTGTAAATCAATATGTCAGACCGGTCGGGACCTATTGAGTAAGGAGGTTCTACTAGCCAATAAACCTATGTAAACCAATATGTCAGACCGGTCSGGACCTATTGAGCAAGGGAGGTTCTACACTTCTACTGTATACTGTAAAACTCATAATTCAAATGGGTTCAAATATTATATAGATGAAGCAAACACGAATGAAATTGGACAAAAGCAAGTCCCCAAACGACCTACTCCGATCTACTGAAAAAACATGAGTCCCAAATCGGACACTTATTTCTGGACAAAGGCAGCGACTTACATCTGGTGATCCCCCATGCTACTCCGCCAGAGGCATGTGCAATTATATATGAATCCCGCACATGATGGCGAGTCAGAACAGGCTCTCAGGATCGGAATTCGAGGGGAAGACACTGACGAGATGTCTCAAATCATACAGGAGCCTCTGGTTGGTCACGCAATGGAACCCCTGCTTTCATGCCCTTCCCAGGATCCAAATACTGTAGTACTCGCTCAACACTAACATATGCACCCCACCAACCTAAACCAACATATTTCATCCGCCTCCATCTGAAAACATCAAATTCTTAGTTCAGTACTAACTTCGGGAGGATAAAAAGAATCACATTCCTTGCATCTAAGTCAAGTGGAACGCGACTATTTCGAATAAAAACATCACAAAAGATTGGCAAAGTTTAAAATTGAAGTCATAGGCATTAAATTCATCTATTACTTAGGTTGAGATAAAATGTTCTTGTAATGCAAATGCTGATAACAAATTGTTAGGGCAATGTTAGTGTCCTTGATGTTATATTGGCAATTGTGAACCTGAAGTCAACAGTAACTCGAYGTTAAATAATCATTATTGCCGTCTTGATCTGATGTTCTCGTAGCTTAACAATAATTTACCATTAACAACTTTGTAATCAAAGAGGGGAATTTTTGATATGAAAAGGTAATAGAAAGACCACGATCTTACACAGAATTGTAAGGAAGGGCCATGCAGTGAAGATGAAGATGGTCGACACTGTTGAAAGGAGGCTTGTGAAAGCCAAATCTGCAAATAAAGTGCAGAGCTAGGATGAARGCCACTCTCAGACAGCAAGAAAACCGATGAAGTATTTATTGCACGCTAAAATCAGGACAGGGTACAGGCGRTCACAAAAGACATACTGGAATCAATCAAAAGTAAGCAGTCTGAACCTGTAGTTAGGAGCATCGGGCGCGTCACGCTGCAACGTTGATTTCCCTAGCTTGAGCATATGAGATACTGCAATTATCAAATGCACACGTAAGGTAGAGGATACTAAAACCGTTAGGACCTGATCCCGTCTCTTATACCATCAGAAACCATCTTGCACGGCAYGCAAGATTCATACACTTGCATGGCCTTCAATTTAAAAGTTGGGTGTAAGCAAGACTGGACTGGTTGTCTGCAACCARTTATCTTTGAGAGGAAATAGGGTTGTTTCGCATCACTTATAGTGGTTTACAACCTCCCAATCTAAAACTGCAYGAGCAATTCATACAAAATGATCAAAACTTGATGTCAAGAAAGTCTGGCTCTTGCACCCAAAGTGAACTCTCCAGACATCTGCAGTGATCTCCCCAAAATCACTCCTACGTATTAATTTCAGTGCTTAAAGTGACGCAAACAGTGACCTCAACCTTCAGTGATATACTCTGCACAGCGACTGCCAAATTGGGCGTTCTCCACAGTTAGGATTTCGTAAGATAGACGCAGGATAAAACTTCTCTACTCTAGATCCAGGTTGATTGCGTACCCAAGGCATAATCTGCTTCGCCAGGTCGAAGATCTTTGACAGTCTTGATGTGGTTATTCGGTACCACAAGGTAATGCCTACGAGGGTCAACCAGCAGTAAAGGATTCAGACGAACTGCAAAACARTCTAAAATGCCTTTTGAATTTTCCTCTTTCTTCTCTTCAATTTCCTCAACAATATTAAGGCAAAGCTAGACAATTTTGAAAATCGATGACTTTTCTTTTTATCACCGGTTCCACTGATACGATTCCAATTTCCTAAAACTTCATCAAAGATGTACAAAACTTTAATGCTTATTTAAATACTACTATTATAATATTATAGAATTATAAAGATCCCTTTATAATATATCACAAAGTTAMAATACATACAATCCATTAGTTAAAACTATTGATCTCATAGAAATTACATTTTTATTAATTTATATAACAATCTTTATTAGTAATCAACAGAACATATGTGTGTCTGTCGGCGGTTACCCCATAAAACTCGATCGAGTTGCAATTCTAGACTATTGCTTTGGTMMAAATGTCATGTTGAAGTACAAAAACAAAACCTTAAAATATAAGAAACAGAATGATTGAAACATACCAACATTATCAGGAATGTCAGATCAGCTTCTAGCATTATTGCACTATGGTATACTCAACAGGATCGGGCCTTACCGATGCAATCACCCACCTATAGGCAGACGGATTGCGATCAACGAAGACGACTATTTGCTCATCCTGTAGTTAAAGCGGTACAGTCTTGTCAAAACACAATGGCACGCTCAGCTTCCAATTCCTGGAGGTACTGCTGCAAGACCACTTGTCCAATCTGATCGTACAAGGTTTCGCATGCTACTTTTCACTATACCACTTCAGCTGCACATTGAACTGCTCATCAATTGCATGCAATTGGTGAGCAGCTTCGTATGATGTGGTGCAAAAGACGACTACAGAAACTAAGATACAATCAGCATCAGAATTGAGACGGCACCATGCTACAGCAATACAATCAGTATTATTGACAGCTTCTCATGAAATCTATCGAAACTTGTGTTTAACAGCCACAACAAATTCCGACGCAGAGGAGCAACCCTAGTGGAGTGCCAGCCAACTTAACCCCTCAGGAACCGAAGGGCTAAAACTGCGCCTTATGTTTTCTTGGTCATATGGAGAATTTCTTTTGTCCAATTTYAGAATTTTAGAATTTTTTTTTCATTTTATTTTACCAACACARATGAAGCTCTACMCTGATCCTGGTGATACGAAATTTGCGCCGATCCGAATTACATGATTCAACATATGCTTGATCCAATTGGTCATTTTAGAACCATGAATCCCATGGTCCGTTAGGAGAAGAGCCAGGTTCAAGGATGGACGAGAAAAAAAGGAGCAACAGCAGTCAGAACGAGCACTGACATACTCTGAACCTTCGGAGGCATCTACTGCTTCCCTCTAAGATCATACGAAAGTTGGCTGTGTCAGGTAAGCTTAGCTCATTGTTTCTGACAGCACAAAGTGGAGAGACGGTAAATCCTCCGACTTTCAAAACCCTGGAAATTTTCTATCTCAAATATAGTCACCCTAAACCCTAACCCTACCTCTGCGTAGAGTCCAAAACTACAGCGACTCCTCGATCATTCTGTCTCGGATCCACCGGAAGATTGAGTATCAAAAAATTATGAAATGACTTGAATTGGTTTGTTCTCGGGGAAGCTAACATACTAACAAAAATAAGAAAAATAAAGTCAATTGTATCATCAATCAAGTAGGGGCAAAAAAAGTGGCTTTGAATGCTTCTACTTTAGATTGTCACCAAGGCTACCAACTCAAATTTGTACTATATCCTAAAACCACCTTTAGTCGACAAATAAGTGATTCATACATGGTCAACCACTTAAGTGTTCCATACATTGTCAAAATTTTGACCATCCAAGAACTACTTTTCGCTCACTATTTGGGACATGTGTCATCAACTTGTTAGTCCCAATTTGGGAAAGGAGTAAAAACACATTCCAAGCTTTGGTTGGAACTCTATACACCTGCACGTTGAATATGGATCCCTGCACAATGGGTAGTTCAGCCATACCACTGCTTGCACAAATGTGACATTCCAAAAACTCTTTTCCATTAAGCTTACATATCCCAACTCCATGAATAAGAACACAGTATGGTAAAATAATGACACCTATTGAAAGACTTCCCCTATTTCTATGGTTGACATAGCCAAAACCAACAAATTGAGAAAACAGACRCTACGTTATAAACCCTACATTCAGGTACATCAAATGATGTAGAAGCCAATACTTAGTGTCCTGTCCAATACTAGAGATTCTAAGCATCCTGTCCTCCTATTTTGTGGAAGTAACTGAAATAAAATAATTGTTACACCAGTTACCACGCTCGTTGCTTCGAACTGGGCAATCTAAAGTGGCGCCCCTTAGCTAGTGTCGCAGGTTGATCTCAGAGCCTTGGACTCAGAACTACCTATGTCATTCATTTTTCGTAGATACCGTCAGATGTCACCAAAAAGTCTGATCTAGCACATGCTGCCGCAAAATTTAAAAGGAAAACGCAAAAATTCAGTCATTTTTTCAGCAAATATGTTGAATCTGTTGATAATAGTCACAAACTGGATTGTCACTACCAAACGAACAAAAGCATCATGTGAACTTCGCCATAATTGGTAACCTCAACCTAATTGTAAGTTGGGAACACTCAATGGGAGGACACTGAACCATTCGGGAGTTGGTTCGGCTCTGCCAGAAGCAAACCCTAAATTCGAGCCCTAAAAATCAACTTGGAGGAATTTCGTTACTGGTACGTAAAGAAAGACTGCAGACGACGCCAATTGGCGTGAATGCGGACCGGTAGGAGGAAGGGAGGGATGATTCATTGTAAGAAATGCTATGGCGACCCTTAAGCACAATAAACAGGAACTGTGAAAGTCTTTAAGGAAGCAGGAATGCAATAATCAAGGACACCTCAGATGCAGAGTGAAACAAGAACACGAGGTCTCTGTAAATTAGAGCTTCCATTTCAGGGGAAGCCAAGAGGCACCACAACRAAGCATAATCAGCTCTGCTTGAAACCCTAATCCAAGGTCCGATGTCAAACCCTAAGCAGTCAAAATGACCGCACCCCCGGCCTCCTTGATCTTCTTYTCAGCCAGCTTGGAGAAAAACTTGGCCTTCACGACCATCGGCTGCGTCGGTAAGTCACCCTTTCCGAGAACCTTGAAGTACCCGTGTTGAGTGACGTCCAAGAGAGGAGCGCTGCTGTCTCCATTCGCCTTCTCCTTCACGGCCGCCGGCACCAAAGACCACAACTTATCAATGTTGACAATCGGGCAGTGAAACTTGTTCATCGTCTTGTGGAAGTACCTCATACCAACCTTGCCGAAGTATCCTGGATGGTACTTGTCAAAGAGAATCCGGTGGTGGTGCATACCTCCGGCATTACCACGACCTCCCGGATGCTTACGGTGCTTGCCCACACGCCCGTGGCCGGCGCTCACATGGCCCCTTTTCTTCCTGTTCTTCTTCAGTCGGGTCGTCATGGTGATGTTCCTGGCGTTCTCTCTCGGAGCTCCTCCGAGTATACCACAGCAAAGCAAACAAAGAGACCGATGTTGCACAGAACCTCAGCCTTTGTGAGCTCCGAAACCTAATTTTCCGTCGGACGGCCCAGATCCTTCCCGCAATGGCATCGCATCCAAGCCGCCCACAGTCTGCAATAGATATCTACGGCTCCGATTTCGAGATCGTGTCCGATCTTTTATATTTGAATGAATGAAAAACTTCTGACATTTCTCAACCTTGCAATACTATATCCACTTAAGCAACTATTCATATTCATACGCGGATCAACTAGTGAAACTATTTTTAACATATCTGATATAGGAGTCAAGCATCATCGTGACCACAAAAGGAAAAAAAGTAATTTTGAAATACTAGTAATTTTCTACAATAATTATGAGTTAATGTCTAAAATTCAAGTTGAAATGTAGGATTGAGTAATTGAAAAAACAATATAGTAGTATTGCATTAAAAAATATGATACATAAAAACATCCTACTTTTGCAAAATTTGATTAAAATTAAGAGAAATGATCTAAAACAACTTTTCAATGGAAATAAAAGAACCAAAATAGAATTATTTCAAATCCGCATTGGATTTTTTGAAAACTATATTTAGAGCATTCCAAACTACACCATAATTTTGATCCCACTTTTGTCTCAAGCATACATCCCAATACATTGTTGTATGGTTATAGTTTAATCAAATTTAGCAACTTGTCATCTAGACTAGAAATCCATTTAACAAAATAACAAATAAACTATGAATCATTTAGAATCTTTATATAATTTGTTCTTTCAATGTTTGAAGATGAAAAACGTCTTCCTATTGTTCAAATTTTTACAATATGAACCTAGTGATTGCATAATTTAAGAGAAAATGAATCTTAAAAAACATAGTACAAATCGCTAATATTTGTGTACAACTATATCTCCCCAAATCATCCATGTAAAAAGTGCCACCAAAATGACATAAACCAAAATTTTCATAAATAAATATTTGATTCAATTATGGAATTACTATAAAAAAAATTGTTATATAAATAGTCAATCAATTAACAAATAACTAGTCACTAAAGAATATACTTTTTTGTACTAAATGGGTGGTTTCAATTATATCCAGCAAGCATAGATTTTAAGTAACTTCTACATGCTTAAAGCACCATATTTAGTGTTGATAAAAGTTTAAAGTTATATAAAATCTTTAAAAAATCTTATTTTCTAACTTTTTTTTGGTAGGATATGCATTTTAAGCCGTTTTCAAACATCAAAATTTTGATTTTGATTTTAAGAAAAACTTGTTTGTTTGAATAGTCAATCAACAAACTTTTGTATGAATAATCAATCAATCAACAAAAAATTTAGATTTGACATGTAAAATGAGGGTTGAAAGATTATAATGCTTTTTAATAGAATTTTCCAACTTCATGGCTCTGTCAGAATCTTTATCACCTCAAAGGATCAAGAGGATCCATATGGGCCAAATGATCTTCTGGCACGTTTGATTTGTCATATGGAGATTTCATATATTCAGATTTTGAGTTTTTGRACCAACGCATGCATTGTTCTTTACTGATTCTGGTGTTGTAGAATTTGGTCCCTTCTGAATTCTGTTATTTTCACAATATGATCAATCGAAACGATCTTTTTCGAACAATGATACACTTGGTCATATTTAGGGTTTAAGAGCTCTCGAGGGATTTGGTGATAGGTTAGGGTGAATTTGTTTTTTTCGCACAGTTGATGGTCATTTCCTTTCCTCAATTCCTACTTGAACAACACAATGTGCAGTTATTTGTTCTTCGTAGCAAGGTCATGTTATAGAATTTCCACATACATGGATCTTTTTTACTGCCTGCAKTCTTTGAACCTTGCGCCACTGTTTTCATGCAGGTTTACGAGTCTTAAAGGGTTGACAGAAATCGAGAGAAAACCTTTCAATTTATCTAGAAAGTGGTACATATACAAGTCTAGGCTTATTTGTGCTGCAAGAAGAGAAGAAGATGGCGGTAGGCAAGAAAGGAGCTACTCAGAGGAAGTTGATGTGGTGGATCATTACAAGGTGCTCGGCTTGCGCCGCCAAGCAACAACCTCCGCTATTAAGTTGGCCTACAGGCAGCTCGCTCGCCAGGTTCWAAATCCACTGTCTTCTTGAATSACGTTGGCATTGCCAAAGTTTTCTGAAACTCTTGTYGATGGTCAGCAAGATTCCTCACTGTATGCAATTTTGCTTGATCCAAAGCGCAATGTGTACATCAATAAATGTTCATCTATGCAGATGTGAGCAATTTTATTTTTTGGCAGGCGTCTCARTATACACAATGTTTTGATTGCGTAGAGGATAATAAAAMTGAAAATGTTGAGATTGAGTTATGAACTCAGGAAGAAGTATATCTACGTTTGATGGTGTGCAGTTCCATCCAGATGTGAATAAAGACGTGGATGCCAATGAAAAATTTATGAGCGTTCGTCTTGCATATGAGGTGCGTTACCTGCCTATATGTATATCTTTGATAATCTTTCCTTCGCTTGATAACTTCATATTTTTGGTTGAAGGCGTACTCGATGCATGTAAGTATATATTTTACATTTGGAAATGAGAGCGCAAGCTCGTAACAACCGTACCATTGTGTAGTAGGGAACCCATTCTCGTGTCTTTCATCTGTTTTGAGGGGATCCCATTATTATCATGGATTTCTTTATTTGGTCTTGTCTCCATTTCAGTGGATTCCAATGCATTAAAGTGTGTCTTATATGGGTACTGTACTTCAAACTTCAGCAAGGACCCAATCTTGAGCCTATGCTACCCTTGAACAATGAGTACTGCATTTATGGTGCATCTCGTGGAAGCATATTTGACTTTGATAGATCCTAGAAGTATCCTATTTCTTACAATTCATGTGTTTGGATGCCACCTGGATTGCAAATGGGTGACTTTTTAACCACGGGAAGGGAAACCCACATAAATGGGTTCCCTTTTTCAAGTATTTTCTGTGAGTGTTACCTCTAACAACTTGATTTTAAAATGTCTTCAGGTTTTATCTGATGAGACAAGCAGGAAATTGTACGATAGCTCTTTGCAGGAGCAAGTCAAGGCATCTCGAAGGAAACAGGTATATCAAAGAAGAGAAAGAGACATGTGGTCACGGTCACGTCACAACAAATCTCATCACAGAAGAGATCCGTATGAGAATGAGGATTGGAGTTATTCCGTGTATTCSTACGAAAGCGAGTATTCTAATATGGAGAGTTACTATTACACCTACCCTACTAGAGGCACGTTTAGCAACATCAAGAAAAAATCATCCAGAAAATATTCAAACCGTAGCAAACCCCCTGGAGAAGAAGAAGACATCAAGCAATTGGATTTGGAACGTATTGGAAGGGAGGGGTTGTTGTTTCTATGGGTGGTTTCAGCAATGTGGCATGCCTTGGGTGCCCAGACTTCTCTGAGTCTACTTGTAAGTGCATTGGCCCTTTGGAAAGACTTTGGAGTAGGTTACAGGCTTGCTTCTGGAGTGGCGTGGTTAATGGGAGGAGAGAAAGGTCTCGCTCTTATTGTTGCACTCATAGTCACCACCAGAGTCTTGGGAAAGGCATATCATGCTGTAGCTGCTATTGTTGCCTTGGCACTCTGGTTAGGTGGTGGGGTTCTCAAGGCTTTTCCTTTACCACATGGAGCAATCCTTGTGTTGGTGTATAAGTGCATACAGTTGCAGTCATCGATGTAAGTTCCTGCTCTCAACTGAGTTTGCAATTCCTATGAAGTGGTCATTCAAGCTCAAGTTTTGATAAAGGTTGGATGATAATGGGCGATCCTTCATGAATGCTTATATCAATGATTACTTTGCAACATGATAGTACTTATACAGTATTCTGGCGTTTCGTTCTGTTGTCATCGAAGTCAAAGAAGTCGAATTCCTTAGTGTATCTTGTGCGTATTCAAACATCCTGAAGTATTTTCTTGTCATTGATTATCTTTCAATTTATGTTATTTCTGTTTCTATAGAGTGCGTTAAAGTGCATATTGCGCAAGAATCGTATTGTCAAATGCCGTGAAGTTCACGTAGCATCTAGCAGTCCTGAATTTTTGGGTGATTCTCTGCTTTGGTCGGTGGCAGTACCGAGACGCAGTTTTCGGGAAGCTACGAAGGGCGCTTGTGTTTCAGCTCTGAACCATTTGGTTACAGAGGGTCTCTTGAAAGTGAAGTCGATGGCTTTCAATTGTTGGAATTTCGCAATTGAATGGTAGTTTGCTCCTTGAGTCATGATCTGCGTCAGCTAATTAGAATCTAAACTACTTCGTGTTTCACAAACACAAGAAAAAGAAGACTTCAAGTTTTCTTCTCCTGCTATACAAACAAGAATGVTGTAACCAGTCATAGGTTAATTCATTCACTAGGTTGGRCCTCACATCTCCACTCAAATCCTAACCTTGTTGTGCAGTGTGAATGCGGTTGTAGATAGGATTTGGAAACTCAGATTTCTAAACAAGAGAAGATGCCATAGTCTCTGTCCTTTTGGACAAAGCCAACAAGAAAAAGAAAACTTGTGGGTTTCCTCTTCTGTTTCACAAAGAAGAAAAAGAAGATTCCAGGTTTTCTTCTCCTGCTTTACAAACAAGAAATAGAAGACCTGAAGGTTTCCTCTTTAGTTTCCCCAAAAGGAAAAAGAAAGTTACGGTGTTTCCTCTTTAGTTTCCCAGGAAAGGGAAAGAAAGCTCGAGGTTTTTTTTTTTTTCTTTCAAGAATCAAGAACTAAAAAAAGGCAAATCTAAAACGTGTGCTGTAGAAATGGTTGGCATCCGAAATTGATGGATGATTTACTACAACGGATGTCATCCGTCTGGCTGGCAAGTCGTCATAGTAAGTCGTTAGCAACGACGTCAGAAGTATGACGTCAGAATAAAGGTTCAGAAGGTCCCGATTACTCCGATACAGACGGAGGCATCCATGAAATTACTGGTGGGCCGGCTTGACTAAGAAATACGGACTTTACGGAGTAACTTTACTTTAGAAAGCGGAGGGCCCACTTACGGTTGGATAATCCCGTCAAGGACCCACTTGGACCCAAAACCGTCGATGTAAGCAATTCAGCATAGTTGGAGGCACCTTTTTCTAGAAATAATATTTTTGAAGTATTAGTGAGTGAAAATCATGAAAATTGGAAATAAATAAATAAATTTGGAAGTGCTACGTAATTTCTATAGTTTTTCAAATTGTTGGCTCCCTAAACCACTGAAACTATCATAGTGAATCTGAAATCTCGAAAAAATCAATTGTTAGCCAATCAAAGTTAAGTATGTGTTCTTCAAATGTGTCAACAAATTAGATTTAAACATTTAGAGGACGCATTAACCAAAATCTAGGGTCACAATTAGGTGACTCTAGGGTAGAAGAATGGAAACATGTGCGGTATTGGGTGTTTTTATTTTAAGGTGGAAGCACCTTAATGTGACACTCACCCTCAATCTTTTGATCTTGGGAGTGCCTTGAGAGAAAAATGATGTGCGTTTCAATGTTTGAGAAGAATCAATGGCTAGTTCAAAGTTAGGTGGTAAAATTGGAAAAAAAATTGGTTGCAATTTGGAAACATTGGCAAAAAATGGTGAAAAAAATCTATTTTTGAAACAAAAAGAATTGGAAAAGAAATAGTAGAAATAAATAGACTTGAATAACCAATTCAATTGGGAAATTGAAGGAAATAATTGATAAAACTCAAAAACTTCCTGAGCGCTGGTGTGTTTATTAGGAAATGGTTTCAAAAACCAACAAAATTGGTTTTGTATTTTTCCAAGCTTATACGAATGTGATATGAATTTTTGAAGAAAATTGCGTATGCATATATTGTTAACACTAGACCAATACCAAACGGTGGGCACAAAAACACCAAGAAGTAATACACTGTAAGCTTGGATAGTTCTTAGAAGACTGATAACTTATTAAAATCCTAGTTGTTTAATTTGGGTCTATTGTTCTTAGATTTAGGTCTTCTCGAGGGTGTCAAAAAACTACTTGTGTCACATTTGTGTGCTTCTATTGTAGGTAAACATGCTTATTATCAAAAATATTTGATATTCACTTATTTTGAAGAAGTTATTTGTTGACTCGCCTATTTTCTTGAGATTTAGAATTTGAAAGAAGTCATTTTTACGTAGAATAAAGACATTCCAAAAAGAATTGGATTTTCAATGATTTTCCAAAGTTTGTTGGAATAAAATTGGTAAAACCATGAGTAGGTCTATGTGAAACCATACATTGACATGTCATTTCTATAAGTATATCGTCATGATACTTTCAAATTTTACAACTTGTATTAGAAACAAAATTTCATCTCTTAAAAATAAATAAAAAATTGTTCCTTCATATCTAGTTACAATATAGTGGCAGCTGAGGAATTGGACACTGAAGAATCAAATGGGTTTGTCCTTCTAAGGTTAACTCTTTGTAAGGATCCCTCATAAGGAATTGACAACCAATAATTTGGCAACCAAAATATTGTTCTATATTGATGTATATGTGCCTTGAGTGGTTGRTTTCCAATAAGATTATTTGAGAACAATAGAGGCTTGTGTTCCCCTCATTGCATAGACTCTTTTGTGGAGGGATTGACCCTAATAAGTTGAAAATGTTCTTACACTAGCAATAAATTACCTAACTCACACACTAAATTGGATTTTAAAATAATACTGTCAATCAGTATCTAACCAAGTATCTAAGAAAGGCTAGAAGGAGATGGATTAAAATGTCATTAGATGAGCAACGAGGCCTCTAGAGGGCTGTTTCAGGCCTTTTCCCCTTGTTGTTCTCAATGCAGTGGTGGAACGGCTGGTTGCTGTTAGAAAAATAATAAATAAATAAATAAATAAAATATATAAAAATAAATAAATAAATTGTCTTGCAATGTAAATAACAAGTTGTTGTTTTTTTGTACAAAAAAAAATCTGACGTGGCAGTCGCTTCACCACGTCAGGTTGCTGTTGCAGTGCTGCGGGAATGCAGCAGGGAACTCGCAGCCCTCCCTGAACCTCAAAAAGCATGTAATGTAAGGTAGAACTACCCATTACCAACCAGTGCCCCATAGCCAACCATAGATTGACTTATTTCCAACCAAGGCTAGAATGGGTTTTTTTCATCTTTTCAAGGTTGGGACTAAAAATTCATGACAGATGTTCCAAAATAGTGCAAAAAAAAGTAGGAAGCAGTGAGCAGAAAAGTAATTTTTTGAATGATTGGAATTGGAAGAGTGTAAAGATCGGCTATGGATTTGGAGCACTTTTTGCCTTTCAAAATTTATAGTAATTTCAATTCTTGCGATAAAATTACCAAAGATTTTGCAATCCTCATCATTTTTATCAACACACCTCTAAGAATATTTACCTTGCATTCCATTGCTTCAAATTTGTCCAAATTCCTTATTTGGTTAGTTATGAGTGGTTCTACCTTATATAGGTCAATTTGTGAACTAAACTTGACGAGGAGATCTTTCTAGGACCTAACAATTTGAAAAAGACAAATTTTTCCCCAAATCGTTTTTTTTTAGGCATTGACTACTTTAACACTATAAAAATGGGCAAAATGTCAATACAATCATTAAATGCAATCCCTCTCAAAAAATCATCTTGCTAGTATAGGGTAATAGTCAATAATAATTCTTAGGGGGTGAGAATATACATTTAAATAATCCTATAGYATTCCTAAATGTAAAAAACTAAGTGTACCTTCTATAGTAGTGCTTTTGCATAGGCAATATTTTGTTTGACAGTGCTACAATTTTTTGATTTGGGTAAAAATTGCATTCAAGAATTTTGTTTTTGACTTGTCCATATGCCAATATGTCCATTCATCAAGAGCAAGACGCGAAACCTATCCTTTCTCCCTTTGCACCTTTCTCACCCATCTAACAATTTTCACAAATTCTTATTGAATTCTTTTACTAGGTGAATTTAAATAACCTTGAGAAAAACATAAATGTAAAAGCCAACGGAAAGCAAAGAAATAAAAGGGATCTTCCATTTGTTCAAGAATGTTATATTCTATCTATTTTCTCCTTATATGAATGCGTTCTAGGATATTTGCACATTACGCAGTTTGCTTGCATGATTGGGCATTATATTTGTTCATCCATCCATGAAAGTCTTCATCCATCAAAATGCATCAATGGTTGATAGCTTATGCAGGGATCATGTTGCTCTTCATCAATTTAAAAAAAATGAGCTACCTCATCAAAGCTTATATTTTACCTAAATCCTATTTTCAGGAAAATCCTAGGTCCTATTTTGAAGAACAATAATCCCACTATAGGGTTCTTTTCAATAAAAGAGATTTGGGCCACAATCGATGTCTTAGATGAAAATAATGTAGTGATTAATGACTACAATAGGAACTTCTACCTTTCAAGTGTAAATTCATTGCAAAAAATATTTTTTTAGGCCTTCATATTGAGGCCATATAAGAAAATATTGTGATTGCTTTAGAAGAGTATGATGAACATTATGGATGCACTTTTTCTTGGTTTTGATATAGTCTAGAGACTTTTTTGTACCATGATGGATAGCAAACTTCAAAAAATCATAACAAACTCATGCTTTGTTGAAAAAGCATAATTTCAAGTTCTTCTCATTGATTCTCACACTTATCTTTATTTGGAAAAAAAATTAAGAATTTCTAGCAATGGCATGAAACAAACTCCTAATTCTACCTATAAGGTAGTTTGCTCTTAAAGCGCCCATGCTCTGAAAGCGATCATGGTACAGGGGTACATTTATCTTTCTTCAATGTACAAGAAGTGTACATTTCAGGAGGTGGTCGCTTTTAGTGACCACTGCATTACAAATTCAAAAATTTGTAACTAATTCCTTGAAGGTCCAAAAAATATGAAACGACTTGGTTTAAATGTCAATTCCTGTTTTCTTCCTATGAAAATTTACTGAAAATTGTTTCAAAAAGTTTAGGTTGCCTGAAAACGCAAGCAGCTCTTAAATGGTCGCTTTAAGAGCAATCTACCTTAATGGGCTATTCTATCTTATATAAACTAATACCATGAAGACTATATTAAGTTTCTATAAGGAGGATATAGTGTAATTAAGATTTCAATGGGCATTATGCAATTTGCCTATATGATCGGGTATTCTTTTTTCTTCATCCATCTCCAAATTTTGTTCATCCATTTAAGTTGTTGGTAAGTTGGTGATTTATGCATTAATCATGCTGCTTTTCATTGAAAGTTCAAATATTTCTTTGTTGGATATAGCCCTATACATATTTTTAAGTTTTCGATGCTACAAAAGCTTCTTTTTTAGGTAGCCTTTTGTTTTCTAAAAAAATTCCTATGTTTTGCCTATATATAGCAATTTGCTCTAAGAATCATTGTGATATGATTGGTTTAGAGTTCATTTGTTGTACACTATTGTAAGGAATGTTTTTTTGGGTGATTGCAAGAAACACTTGCCCTATTTTTTGTCCCCTTGACCTTTAGGAGGTAGTTTTTTGCTCATAACTTTTGCATCGTTTGTTCATTTGATTTCAAACTTGGAATGAAAGTGCCTACAAAAGTTTTACATTTTGTGTAATTTTTTCAATTTTTTAAAAATTAGTTTACTATTTTTAAACTGCCCCCAATTGGGTGTCTACTTTGGCCATTTTGGGGGGTTTTAGTCCTATTTTTGACCCAAAAATGCAAATTTTGAGCTGAAAATTGGCATGCAAGGACCTCACCTAAAGTTACACAAGACCACGAGAGATTTTTTGAAAATACTATATTATTCAACCTCCACATGTTGTCAAAGTGGCTGACTTTGCACAAGTGTAGAGAATAGAATTTATTTTTTTCAAAGATGAAATTTTTTGGAAAAGAAAGAAATTTACTTGGAGAAAAATGGATTTTTTTATTTTCATTTTCTTTTATTCTTTTACTATTTTTACCAAATTAGTGAAAAAAGAGCTATTTTCCTTGTATTTTCCATTGCCTAGAATATTTAGAGAAAATTTTTCTTAGGTCTGAATTTCAAGAGACATAATATTCTCATTGCTCTTCAAATTATGCATATTTTTTTCAATTTAAAAAAAATTTATTTCAAAGGGTCACAGGACTCACAAGACTCATTGATTTTGAGCCATTTTGAGCCAAAACCGGTAAGTGTTTCTTGCAACGACCCTTTTGTAGTTTCAATATTCTACCAACCCAAGCTAAAAGATTTGATAGACTATATGTGTAATGTAGTGGTAAAGATTTTATCAATAGGGCTCTTGTAAATATATATTATTCTCAATAGGTCTTTCAATAGGTCTTTCAATAGGTCTTTTATACTACAATTATTGTAATAACATAAATAAAAGTTAGAAAATTATACATCACATACAAATATAAATCAACCATGCAAGATTTTTTTTATTTTATAAATTCTTGATAACAACTTATCATTCAATGCCCATGAGCCATAACCCTCGCTTGATTTGCTACCATGATCATTGTTTTATTTGTATTAATAACCAAAATTTCATTAGAGACAAGTCACAGCTATTCACATGGAAAGGCAAATTGTCTAAATACTTGTCTATTGACTATCTAAACGCCATGTGAATGAACAACAACAATGTCTTTTAAACCTATAATGAGCCCAAAAAAGGCAAACACACCTTTTTGATTAATATATGCTTAGCCCCTTTCATCAAAAATCTGCAACCACTGGATCGGGTTGGTGAAAATGCGACGCTCACCCCTAAGTTGATGATTCAATTTTTTCTTAGAAACCCGAGCCATTGATTTGAATTAGAAAATTTTGGCCCCCCCCCTCCTTTGCCGTAGGTCTTGATACAAATACTTATATATATATGATTACAATATGGATACAATTACATATTACAAATATATAGAAGTATATTGAAATATATGGAAGTATATATGGAAGTATATGGAAATATAGATATGGAAATACAAATACAAAACACACACACATATTCAACATATATGTATATGTCCCACATATCCCATATTGAATGGAGTCCCATTTGCAATCTGCAATTACAAGTATAAAGGGTGGAGGGAGCTTGTTATTTAATTTTAATTTTGAGTTCAATTTTGGGCTCATTGTCTGACAATTCATCACAATCAGTTCAAAAGAGGCAATAATTGCCTACATATGCCTATTTACACTTTAAATAGAAGATCAAATCAAAATCAAATAAATTTGTACTAGGCTTTGCTATGACACCAAATATTACTTCCAATTTCAATCTAGGAGAAAATAAAATTTAATCTTTAAATTGTTTGATCTCTACAAAAATTGCTTACTTTTAGAATATTGTTTCTTTGAAGGGCAAATTTTAGTCAATTGCCTTCAAAGAAAACAAAATTATTACTTCCTCTAGAAGCATTTTCAGTTGATTTTTTTTAGAGGAGAGGGTTGCAACAAAAAAGTAGAAAACTACATGAGTCCAACAAAATGGTATATTCTATTTTGTAGTCCCAATAATTATATTATGTAAAAATAATATATAATCTACATAATCATAGAAGAATGTATTCTTGGAATATTCTGAACAATTCTAATTTAAATGCATTACTCACAAGGTACCATAAAATATCCCTTACACTCAAAGGGGTATACCTAAAACTATATGTATGTGCCCCCACTCCTTCAAGATTGTTTTTGGATATTATAGCTAGATTACTGCTCTATTGTAAAATTAAAAGCCAAATTTAACCTATATACCATCTAGTTTTCACATAGATTTCACCAA
This sequence comes from Pleurozium schreberi, assembly GCA_006891605.1. Taxonomy (NCBI): domain Eukaryota; kingdom Viridiplantae; phylum Streptophyta; class Bryopsida; order Hypnales; family Hylocomiaceae; genus Pleurozium; species Pleurozium schreberi. The sequence goes on along the minus strand of VACF01000791.1, from coordinate 205,540 downwards.
GTATGATACAAGTATCCCATGTGCTACCTAATTTTCATATGGACATCACCAAATATAACCCAAGTATTCAAGAACAACCTTGTTTTCACTTGGACATCACTAAGTATCATCCACGTATCCCATAAGCCACCTAATTCTCCTATAGACATSGCCAAGCTAGTATYATTCAAGTATCCCCGATGAACCACCTAATTCTCATGTAGACATCACCAAGCTAGTATCACCCCAAGTATCCTACAAAACACCTAGTTCTCGTACATACATCACCAAATATAATCTAAGTATCCCGCAAGCCACCCAGTTCTCATATAGACATCACCAAGTATCTCAAGAGCCACCTAGTTTTCACATGGACATCACCAAGCTAGTCTCAAATATCCCTTGAGCCATTTGGTTCTCACATGGGCATCACCAAGCTAGTCTCAAATATCCCTTGAGACACTTAGTTTTCACATAAACATCACCAAGTATCTCGAGAGCCACATGGTTTTCACATGAACATCACCAAGTATGGTAAAGGGACCCATTCCTAACCGGTGCCCCATCACCAATCAATAGGGTGTTGTATTTCCAACCAAGGTGGAATAGATTTCTATTTTCTCCTTGGAATGCGTGTTTTTGATTTATTCAAGGGTTGGACCAATAAGTTCATGACACATAAGTGAGCACGAAAGTAGGAAGCAATGAGCGGGAAAGTAGTTCTTGAATGATCGGAATTGGATGACTCTACATGTTGATCATGTGTCAAGCCCAACTTTGGCCTTTCAAAATTCATAGTAATTTCATTATAAGAGATAAAATTACCAAAGTTTTTGCAATTTCCATCATTTCAATCAGTGCACCTCTGAAAATATTTGCTTTGCCTAACACTACCCTAGATCATGTCCATAATTGCTCATTTGATTGGTTATGGGTCCCTCTACCATATCTTGAGAGCCACCTAGTTCTCATCTACACTGAATAGGGGTCTTAAGGGGACCAAACAATTAAAGGGACTCATTGTGGAAAACTGTAGATATTGGAAACATGACATAGTTGTGGACATTTGAGTAATTACTGATGTACTACCAAAGATAGATATTTTATATAGTATAAAATCTCGATCAATTAGAATGGGTCCCCTTAATACCCCTATTTAGTGTAGATATCATCTAGTATCCGGCATGAGCCACCTAGTTCTGACATGCATGGACATCCCCAAGCTAGTAGTATCCTAGTTCTCACATGGTCATCCCCAAGTGTCACCCCAGTATTCCACGAGCATTGAAGAAATAGCTGCTGCCAAAACGTTAAAAAAAGCGCTGCTCGGGACGTCCGGCCTCTAGCTTCGCAGCTGCTTCGTGGGCACCTCCCGAAAGCCACATTTGGGAATTCAGGGATGGTGGCTTGGTGTCTCAGAAGGTGCTTTTCCTGCTCTCCTTCTTCCTCCTCCGGCCACGCCTTGCCCTCTTGTCTTGGCCTCCCCTCCAGGATCGCCATCGCCATCGCCATCGCCATCAAATCCCGGCTTTAACTTAGTCGTCGTCGTCTTCAAGTCGCTCTTCCCATTCAGCCGTTCCACTGGCTTGAACATCACGCGGGGAGAAGGAAGTGGGGGAGTGGGGAGGACTTCCGTCGGGCGATTCCATTCTCCATGCGTCGGTGGAGTGGTGCGACGAGAAGGAGGTTCTTTCGGGTGGCGGAAGGGCGGGGTGTAGTAGACAGGTGGGATCTGTAACTGAACTGGACTGCWCTGGACTTGCTTCGTTTCGTTTCTGTTCCCTTCTGTGGTTTTTGAGTCTTTGGTGGTGGATTCGAGCGTTTTCGTGGAGGTGAGGTAGGGTTTGTGTAATGGGGTAGTGAGGGTTGGGGACGCTTGGGGGTGGCTGGTTTGTGGGTGACTGGTTTGTGCGTGAGATTTTGGCAGGTTTGAAACTAGTGAGTGTTTCTGTGAGAGTGTGCTGTGAAATTCTCGGTTTGGTTGTGGATTCTTTCGGTTGAGGTGGAAGGGGAGTAGTTTCTGAAGAGCGCTAGGTTCTTGAGGATTTAAGGCAGACGGGCGTCTGCGTTGCTGTGAGTTTAGAATATGCGTGGGTTGTAACCGTGGCCTTCAGAATGAACGTTGCTTTGGATTTAAGGGTATGTGGTAGCTTTCGTTTTGTGTACGTATTTTGTATGTTTAAGTGATTTCAAGGCACGATATGCTCGTAACGTGGCCACTAACCTTGTTTTTTTTTTGGTTTGCCGTCAGGTCGTTCACCTACACTACACGATGGTTGCAACCTTTCTCAGAGTATGCGATATGCGCTTGGATGTTATTAAGATTCTCTTCCGAGTTTTTTGGGATTCTCAAATTTTATAAGGATTTTGAGTGTACGTTTTGTTTTGGAATAGAGCAAGCTGAGTACTTAATTGACAGTACTAATTTATTTAGTGTTGTCCATGTACAGGCTTCCCCAGACTGAACAGTCTTACAAACAGAGGATGAGCTTAAAAAAAGGTCAACAAGCAGTTGAACGTCTACAGTAGGCCAGCCACTGTAGAACGTCTATCAAGGTAGCGAAGACTTGACCCGACCCTCTCCTTAGTATGCTTTTGTAACATTTCTCAGATCTCSCAGGTGGTATTTGGGTSTTCATTCTGAYCTGTATCACGTTGGGAAGSTTGATTGCATTGTTCTTAGGTCAGYTGGATTAGCTGCTGCTTTTGAAGTGAGGCATTACTGTAGTTGTGATAAGAAATCGCTTACTCRTGGAGTGATTTTGGATGATGCAAATCACTGTCCAGTGCACTTACTCATATGATTTGAATGGGCGCCGTGCAGGAAATTTTCGACCTGTATAAGGAGCTTCKGAGGCGTCATCCACTAGAAGGGTGGTGGGTGCAGGTGCGGGTCCCGACCCTCCCGCTTTTTCCATGCAGTCGACTAGYGGCGAGCATTTGGCTCTCTTTTCTCCCGGAGTGCTCGATAGCAGCGGCTATGGCGCGTGGAGTGGGGGCTTCACCGCCACGCCCGTCGGCTTCCCCGATGTAGAAACAAAACGAGCCCCGAAGCGCAAAGACCGTGAAATTTGGAAAGAAGGTGTTTCATTAGGATTCGACGAGCATGGCGACATGGACTACTCTCTAGACACAGGGGCATTGAACTGGACGGACCAAGGCGAAGTCTGGAAGGAGCACCCGAGCATGAAGACCGTRGGGGAGGATCACGGCAAGGCCAAGCTCCACCGGGGGAAGAAGCCGGAGCGCTCCTCCAAGCAGCACGAGGACTTCAGTTCCGACGGAGATAGGAAGGGTGGCCGCAAGCGYAAGCGCAAGGAGATCGAGACCGCCGTGCCCTGGACGGAGGAGATGGTGAAGTATTTGTTCGAAACCTACGACGACGTGCACCGGCGCCTCTTCATCGAGAGCCGCGGCAAGGTGAAGAACCAGAAGAAGTGGGACCCCATTATCAAGACCATGCAGGAGAAGTTCGGCAGGGAGTTCACCAAGAACCAGTGCGAGAGCAAGTACTGGAAGGTGCGCCGCGAGTGCACCAAGTACAAGCTGCGCCTGGAAAAGCGTGCTGCGCACGAGAGCAACGCGGATGTGTACTCCGGCAAGGCAGTTCGTGAGCTTCTGAAGCCGAAGTTCTATGATGTGTGGCTGGAAGTCGCGAGCGACATCTCCAACCGCATGCCTGACATTGAGCTTGTGGACTCGGGATCTGAGGATGACCTGCCAGAGCTGCCGAGCAAGGCGGGTGGGGGCGGCCATGACGAGGAAGTGCATGATGGTGAGGCAAGCCAGCATGAACACCGACATTCGACCAGCTGCGCCATTGTACGTGAAATGCAGCAGCTCATCACYGTGAGGYTGGAGGCATCGGAAAAGCGCGAGGAGGCGCTCAACATCCGCGCCGAGCTCACCATGGAGCTCCTGCGGCAGCACATGGAGAGGATGGAGCGCACGGGGCTGACAGGCGATGACGCGCGGCAGCGGCAGCTGCAGATGATCGAGGGCGTKGACAACAAGCTGGACCGGCTGGTGAACGGACTGGGTACTTTGAACAAAAACATTGGAGCCATCATCGGCAGAGTGACATCCATTCAACGATCCTAGAGTTCCTCACAGATCAGAGTAAGGTGCAAAACAGCTATTTCCATCACTTCCAGGATTTCATGTATATGGACTGTTGGGAGTTTTGTTATTCTCGTAAGGAAATGAAATTTAGAAACTCAAGGGGAGACGAGTACTGTTTTTGGCCTTTTAAATGTATTATCTGTGAATTATCGAGAGTGGATCTGTATGGATGTTTATTTCTATTATCTCAACCGGGCCATTTACGTGGTCAAGTGAACCCCAGACTATTCCTGAATATGGGGTTTCAATTTGGCAGTTTCCTGTCACAATTTTTGACACATTCTCATTTTTTTACTGTGGATGGATTCAGGTCAAKGGACGGAGATGGTTGTTCCTTGCCTAGCAACAGATGCTGTGGGTTTTGCAAGTTTACATCCTTGGGGTGTATTGCAATGGCCGAGGCTGGCGAAATTCGCAAGTATTGTGGACTCAAAATAACTGTGATGGGTCAGGTGAGGGCATTGAGACATGCCCTGGTGCCTTTGGTGCTTTTGGTTGTAGATAGGTAGATTTCGTGGAGTTGAATCATGGAGCGGGAAATGGAGAGAGTGATGAGCCTTCTGTGACAAGAATGGCTCCTGTCTGACCTGCATGAGAGGAAACGGAGGGAGTGATAAGAGAGCATCACAGTTGCAATAAGCAGTGCCGTACTGCCATGGCCTTCAGCAGCAGCAGCTGTAGCAGCTGTTGCTATGGTGATGCCTTTAAAATATCTGGAAGGCCTAGGAATGGGTTATGTAAGACAGGGGTTTGTCTATTCTTGCATGTCTGGAGAGGACTTTAGAGCCTTTGATGAAAATGTACATGCTAAGATAACTTGATTGTGAATTTAATTTGAACTTAGTGATTTTTTTTGCATTATTTTGCATTAGCGGAGTTGCTGAAGTTAAAATGTGAACCAGTTTGATGTGGATACGTATCAGCAGCGTCTTGTCAGACGCATTTTACTCCATGTCCGTCTTGTAAGACGGTTGTCGAATGGTGTTCTTGTTGAACACTGTGTGTAGTATGTTAGACTTGTGCTCATAGAATATGCTTGAATTTTTGTAGTATATTTTTAAGTATTCTTTGCATATTTTAAGAATCTACTTAATAGACAGACGCAAGCTCATGTTGGTTTTGACATATGTCATATTAGAGAGCATGTTGCTGTGTCTAGTAATGGTGTACAGTATGGTTCTCGTGCTTGTGTCTATCCTTTTAGTCTTCTTCTTGATTTTTAGTGCATGGCCACTGTCACATGCTCTGGATCTGACACTCTTCAAATGTGGATGAAAAGCGCTACAGTCCCTTCGCAATATTCTCTTCACACTCCTAGTGTGTCAAGGATTGGCCCTTGAAATTACTATTCACACTCCTAGCTTGTCAAGGATTGGTCCTTGAAATTACTATTCATCCTAAGCTTAGTTACTTTTTCCTTTATTCCAGGTGATGAGTGGTCATTGGACTATTCATAGGCCCAGTTTGGTGAGCAACAATAAAGGACAAGGAAATTGTGGGCCTTCAAAATCAAATGAAAAATTTGAGCGTGCCAAGTTGGGCAAGTAACTGTGCCCATGCTCTTATAAGTTACCTTAAATCTGCCTGCAACTGAGCTTGTGGTAAGTTCCTGTGATTCCGGCGTCTTGACTTTCATGTGCTGCCGGAGGACTTGATTTATCCAATATTCAGTGACACTCATCWTTCTGCATACTCAACCCTAATACTGCAGGTAGCATTGTTTTATTAACCCTTGAAGGACGGACCGGTGGCCATGGAAATCATGCATTTTGATACCGTGTGACATCGTTGTTACTGGACAAGAATGCACTACTTTTGAATTGGTTATCAGTGTAGTTGGAACTTTGAGTGCAAATGGAAGTTTTTGTACAAATATTTGTTGACTGATGACTTGTAGAGCAACTTTTGGGGGTAAGGCAACCTAATTGAAAAGTCAACCTCATTTCACTATTTAGTGTATAATATATATGAAAATCTGAAAAAATTTCATTGTTGCTAATTCTAAATATCCCAAAATTATTCTTGAGAAAATTTAGAAAAAAGAACAAATTTACACATGAATAGAAAGAATCAAGTCCAAAGTTATGAGTGTCCAAAAATTAGGAAGAGCAAAGTGCCAAAAGTCAATAAATCTAACTTGAACTATATGAATTCTAAAATTAAATTATTTCCATAGCAATGTGGCAATCCTAACTTGAATGCAAAATAAACTTTTTTGCCTTAACCTAGAAAGGACTCCACGGACGTTTAGTGTCTGATGGATGACAAAGGATCTTTTTGTGTGGGACAGAAGTGCGATTATTCATTGTTGAAATTTTGTATGGAAAGAAGAGATCTTTTGTACTAGTACTTTGACTTCAAATGAGTTTTATTTTTTATTTTATATACCAATCATTCCCACGGTTTCAAAAATGATGATTTTCATGCGCCCCGCCCCCTCGGCGTCCTTCGAGGAAAACTTGAAGAAGAGCTAGGCCATGTGGCCTGCATTTGCATTCTTCCAAGTTAAGGTTAAGCACAAAGTCTAAAACTTGATGCAATGTGCACCCAAAACAATCACACTCTACCAAACCTAAAGTAGATGGACCCCAGCAAGCTCCCCAAAATTCAAAACCTCCCCCAAATCAAAACCAAGACGTCCACGTGTCACCCCCAATTGCCTCAGACCCCTCGTAAAATCCCCCGTGGCAACTCCTCACAGCGGCACTTCCGTGCGACAAACCCGAGCCGCAGCGTACACCAAGCCCGGTCGACAGAACGAGTTCAGCTCCGGCGCACAGTGCGCATCCGTCTGGCACCGACACAGTCCTTCAATGGCGCAGTGCGGACCGAACTCGGAAGGACTCTTATTGTGTAGGCCGAGCAAAGCGTCCGACCAGTCGCTGGAAAACACTCCATTCGGGTCGAAGCTGGCTTTTGTTTTCAGGAAACTCCCGAGGTTGGAGTACCGCGGGCGGACGCCGTCGAACACGTAGTTCCGGTTCTTGCCCCAGTGAGGGCGAGCGCCGTACTTGAACACGGCGATCTGCTCGAGCTCCTGGAAGATGTCGGTGTCGAGGCGAGGGAGGGAAGGGTTGTCGCCGCGGGACCAGCTGATGTCCATCATCACCATGTCTTCCTTCTGGGCAGTTCCTGCACGGGATTCATAATACATGGTCTTGCTTCGGTTAGGGTTACATCTTTTGGAGTTTTGGTCGCAGTTAATGAAAGCTGATTGTACTGAATTTTGAGTTTTTCTTAGTAGTGCAGTACCACGCTTGGGTTCCAAATGTAGACTTGCTGAAGTTTCCACTCTAATCATCGGTTTCAGTAAATAGGCGTGGTGTTATGACATTCGTTCATCAATCTAGAGGAAGCTCTGAGTACTAGGACAGCTGGGACAGGCCTAAAGATTCACGACTCTTCACGCTACTCACGCCGAAAAGTGCCTTAGTACATACTCAGGCGTTTGAAACATCGACGATTTAACGAAATCGTCGATTCTATACATGAAGAGCCTTAAAGTTCAACTTAATGTTTTCCACCCACAAACACCAAATTTGTATGCACGCCAAATACTTACTCCAAAGATAATGTACGATAATTACGGCACACAGTTTTCCTCTCTCTACAAAATTTAGCTACACTTCGACGTGGAGAATCCTTGCTGGGCGCGGTTAGATTTTGATCTCGAAGAGTGTCAAGGTTACGTACATAGCTAGACGACTGCACAGTCGGGAGGAATTGGAATTCAAATGGGTAACTTGTACATATGAAAAAGAGAATATCCGAAAGTATGGTTCATGGTCAGAATTTCCTCGAAGGGTGTCATGATTAATACGTACATATATAGACGACTGAGGAGGTAAGGCATTGGAAAAAACAATATTCGAAAGTATGGTATATGGTGACAGGTAATGGYCAACACTGTACGTACCTAGATAAGMGCTCGTCTTCTTAACAAACCGCATATAGATCCCTGTGTAGAAATCCAAGTCACARAGCGCCCCTACTGGTGCCGCGGCACGGAGGAGCTTCACATCGGCGATGAAGGCTTTCAAGTTCCGAAGTGGAAGCGCCAGGCCATTGTCGAAGTACACGAGGCCTTTGATCCTGGGATCCCAAGTGCAGTACTGTTGGGGGAGGTCAATTCGCTGGCACCCCCCCGCAGTCATGATCAGGTTCTGGGGACCCACGACGGGGAAGCCCGTGAAGACCACGCCGTCGTTCTTGTAGCCCAAGCCGGAGACTTGCTGTAGGGTCACGCTTGCCGCCGCCGCCGTGCATTTCAGCWGTYGGTYACGTGTTGCTTCCACGATGTCCACTGCAGGCAACACGAAAACAAATTGTTGATATATTGACGTTCTTGACCACTGAATACACTGACTCTTCATTTTCTTCACAGTAACGTCAATTTCTTGAAATTGGTGAAATTCCAAGAAAATGGCGTGGTGCGCCATGAAGTAGGGAGACGAGAGGGGACGGGGGTGGAAATCTATTCCGKCTTTAAGTCGCAGTTTACAATGTTGTTGCAGGTGAAATACAAAGTGCATACGTGATTTGCATGTCTGACAATCGGCACAGCTAATGTAAATATCAAAATCATGCATGGAATACCGCCAGTTATGGTGTATCTGTCAACGTTATTATCTGTAGATGTTCAACGGTGTATCAATGGTCAATATGCTGTATCTGTCAATGGTTTATATGTCAACATTTCTCCTAATATCGTCAATACTTGTTGAAATGGCACRATTCTGCGAAAAACATTGTGACACTCATCTGCACAAAGCTCTAACAAGAACTAGGAGATGTTGCGTAACTGGAAGAAYCTCGAGCTCGTASGTCCATGATGAAAGGGATGCGAGGWGTACGTACCAATAGCTCTGGCCGACTCGATAACCGCCCGCGGTGTGGGCTGGAACGCGAAGAACCGATTCACACCATTACCGACGGCGTTCTCCGRAACGCGGTGATCGTAGCGGTACACCACTTGTCCCAAGCCTGGGTACCAGGTGGCCTCCCCGAACTCCTCCTTCCTGGCAACCCKAAGGATCTCGTCCGCCATCCCTGTATCTTCCGCGGTCAGGTTCAGCGTCACGCTACGCTTGAAAGCGGGTTGCAACTGCAACGTTACAGTAGAAATCACGCCCAGAACGCCCAGGGAGACTTTAGCCGCTTTCAAGTCTTCGTCCTTGCTCCCCAGAACCCGCACCTACGACAAGTAACATTCAATTCGTGCAATTTCCAGTTTAAATTGCGAAGTCAACACGACGTAGCGGTTGTAATTCATCAGCAAGTATTTTGAATTCGAAACGCACTTCGTCCAAAATTCATGATATGAAATTCTATTTCCAAAACCATGTAAAGACCTATGCTGCCAAGTTGTTGCAAATTCAAGTCTTGTGCATGTTATTAAATCGTTAATAGTTGCAAATACGTTGGGCAATGGTAGATTGGTGGTATATGATTAATTGTTATTAATAATCGATTTTTAGCAGTCGCTGCAAAACCGTTGCAAAAACTATTCCAGCCTTCAATATAGTTTTGCATTTTGCACAACTGTATTGAACTTATATCTGTACATGTCCATCTTATACATCTCATAACCTAATTGGGTCAATTTCTGTGGGGCATAGTAATAGTTCAGAGTCTTATCTTTTATTAACATTGAAGTCAATTTTGTTAAATTGGTGATATTCCACAAGCCAAAAATTGTGACATATCTTCACAAAGGTTCTGGTCATAAACTAGCACAGGTAATCAGGTACAGATTTTGGTTTCAGGCCTGAAGCGCTTCAGAGCAATGGAATATCGCCAATTCAACGAAATTGACGTTTTCAAGGAAGCCTTTACTGCAAGAAACATGCCTTGCTCTTTTGTTTGAACCAGTCCAGTCCTCCTGCCGTACGACCATACGAGGAGACTTGTAGTAGACGGACTGTTTAGGGGAAAGAACTCACTCTGTCAAATCCCGAGGAAGCTTGGACCAAGCTTCTCCATGTTTGAATCCCTTGTTTGGTCCACCCATGCCATGGCCAGGCATAACATTCTTAACCTTCATTTGGGGGTCCCTTTTGCTCCTCAAAATCTGGCTCCCCAAGCAACCAATGAGTATCTCCAAGTCTGACAGCCCACTCTCTCCCAACTAGGCCAGCCAATCCATTGGAAGAGATTATAACCTTGTTTCTCCCCCCAGGTATCTCGGAGGGCATTATACCTCCTGCTGGGGGAGGACGTAGAGCCAGTCAAGAATGTTATGGGAGTCTCAATGAGTTTAGGTTTGGGCAAATCCTCTAGAACTGAGGCTTTTCTATGTTTGAATCTTTTCAATGGTTTGTGCCAGCTCTGTTTTTTCTTTCCAACCAATTGTGAGCATCCGAGTTTGCAAAAAGAAAAACGAATCTYTATGATTGCTTATCTATTGAACTATTTGTAAAGAAAAAAATAGTGTTGTTAGGATAGGGTAGTGCCCAAGGAGGAGGGCATTCCGCGATATAAAGGGCAGACGACAAGGGACATTGCCCGAAGTAAATCACGAGCACTAAAAACAAAGTTGGATGAAACATGCGGGATGAAAAAACAAAATCGGATGAAGAATCCGTAATGCTCGATTACGCAGGTTTGCCCGCGTTATCAGTCATCGCGGCTGATTGCGCAACATAACCCTCCCAAGAAATGAATGGGCGATTTCCTGGGAGTGATTTACGAGTTTGCAAACTCCAAAGAATTGCAACTTTTGCCATGGCCAAGAGAGTATTTGCTRGTTTCATGCTCTAATTGCATACTTTTCATCCTTTACAAGAAAGAGCTACATACAATAGCTAAAATAGCTAAAATAGAAACTAATGGTCAYGCACTTCCTTGTTTGTCCCATGTACTTATGTACTCAAGCAATACACTATTTTGCCAAAGAATTAATTACAAGTCTTGTCAGTAGTGTTGAAAAGCAAAAGGAGACTCCATCATTCCTAAATCTAGTGAATTTTTTTGTAAGAGAGAAGTTAGCTTGTGCAAGTGCACAATGTATGGAATTCCCTAGCTATACAAGGGTGAAGGGTCCAAATTGGCCTTGAAAGACTTTGGCCTATTCCACTCCAAAATAGAGGATTTCTTATGTAGTGTGCAGTGTGCAACTATTGCTGCATTACGGACCTCGTAGAAGAAAACATTGTTTAGATGATTTGACAAAGTTAGAAAGTTGCTCAACTTCAATGATAATACAATTTTAGTTATGTGAAAGAGAATATTTTGGCAAAATCATGAATTAACTACACACATTTCATCCCCACAAAAAGGAAAGTTGGTTTATTTGGCATATTTTTGGTTTTTTTGCCTTGCTCTTAGAGGATGTTTCCATGTTCACCCATCCTACCAAATTTCTTGGAAGATGGATGACTTACATGGATTAATATTAAAAGCTAGTCCATCAGGGTCAATGCACGAAAGACCGACCGGTTTTTGTAGCGTTCACTAGTACGGGCCAGTACTACCAATCTTTAGGAAAAAAACATTTAAAAATAAAAAAAATATGGATAATTGGCATAATCATATAAGTATCATGTCACCAAAATTTGAGACCCAAAAAAATTTAGGTCAAAAGTTATTCACAAAATAGAGTGACACAATTTGTAAAGAAAATAAACAGTTTGACATTTTAATTTGTAAAAAATAGGAAAAAACAATTTTTTTTAAAACTAAAAATCGGTGATTTGGGAGAACTTTATGATAAAGAGATTTCACTAAAACAATGATCTTAAAACCATTTTGAATGTTTGGAAGTGCGCCCGCAAAGGAGCCCTCTTACCACGCATGTAGAGGACATAAAATAATGTTTTTTTGAATTTCCTTTGTTGGATTCATGCCTTCCTAGTGTGGGAATAGACCAAAACTTTCAGCTCTAGATGATTAATTTAGGGTACTCCCCAGTACTAAAAACCCCTAAACTGTAAAGTGTGACAAATTAGCTAAATTAAAAATTAAATATAAAATGGTTTTTTTAAATTTCTGAAAAATAATGAATTTGATTTCTATCAAGTTAGACATCTCCAATTAAAATTTCAAGTTAATTGAATTCATAATTCAAAAGTTATAGTGAATGGCAACTCCGCAATTCCAAGTGTGACGCAAAAACAGTACTTGTCTTTCATGCATTCACCCATCATTCTAAAATAAAATGAGCTTGAAAAAGAGGAAGAAGGCAAATCTAAAAAATAACATTGTTATTGCCTTTCTATAATTGATTGATCATTGTCAAGTGACTATCTACTCAAAAGACAACTCCCATAAATATCCCTCCAAAAGAAAGGTACACCCTTAGTTTGCATTAGTTGCCTGACTTGCCTCCCTCTCTCTCAAAAAATTTACAAGTCGTTGATTGTTCTTAAAAAAAATGCTTACTGTCAAAATCGCCATTGATTTCTCAAAAAATCACAAATCATTGATCTTGTGAGATTTAATCTGAGCCGTCCAAATATAAATATGGATACGGATATATTATCATATACAAATATATAATGAATATTAGATACGGATACAATATCATAGATAAATACATAATGAATACTAGATGCAGATGAGGTATAGGTACGGGTACAATAGCAAATATAGGTACTGATTACTAATATGGGATACGGGATGAATTGTCACATGTTGATTATCAATTAAAGTGTTTTTTCAAAATTATAAGCTGGGAGGGAAGTAGTGGGGTAGTTGTGTGGATAAAATTTCATATTAATCCAAGAAGTTATGAGTGACTGAGAAGCATTTTAGTAGAAGTAATTTTAGTCATAGATGTGTTTTTTGCACCTGGCTTTTTTCATTAGATGTTTTCTGGACCATTTAGAAGACTACGAGTTTCCGGGTTGTGGGAACACATTGGGAAATCTGGGAACTCTGCTACGTAGGCAATCGGACATGGCACAGAGACTACCACGTCAGATAATACTAAATAATTAATTATTTTAAAAAAAATTGAAAAAAAAAAAATTCAATCAGTTTTCAGTTTCTTTAGGGGAGGCAACCCATTTCCGATCACCTCCCCATTTCCAATCAATAAACTGTTGTCTTTCCATGAATTTATGGCACAATCCATAGAGTAGTTGTGGCTCATTAAGATTGGTTGCAACTTGCAAGGACCTCAATATTGCAATCAGCCCTTGGTCGATTTTGCAAATAGCCTATGGTCAGAAATAGAAAGGACTATATCATCATTATAGGTTGAAGAGAATCTTCCACTAAAAAATTACTAGTAATTTCATTTTATGTAATAAAATTTTGGAAAAATATGCAATCCTTCCAAACTCTATTGTTGTACATGGGAAAAATTCCACATTCAAAAAACTTGTGCTCCAAATATGCACAATTGCTTATTTGATCAGAAATGGGTTGCCTCCCCTATACTTTCTAAGAATTCTGAAAAAAAAAGAAAAAAGAAAATTTGAAATTCAAAATCTCAGACCAACAGTTGTTGGTTTCCAATGTAGGGAACAACCTCGAAATAGTCTCCTGCGGGGCTGAAAAAACATCTAATGGATACTTTTTTGACATTTCAAAGTCATTTTGCAAACACAATGAGTCAATTTTTTTTCCACTGATTTATTTACATGTTGATTTTGAAGCACTTTTTACTTCAATGTTTTTTAATTTGAGTAGGCTTAAAAATCAAATTTCACCTCCAAAATGTATTTTTAGGAAGATTTCAACATCTTTCATCAACACTAAAACATTTAATCTTTCAATCTATGCAGTCAAATGACTCCAAATTTGATCCACATCATATACAACATACACACTACAAGATTGTATGGTTGAGATTTTATACCTTAATGACATGTAAACTTATAAGGCTTGAAAAGTAAGGATGCYTGTARACACGTTTGGGCCTTGGGCAGTGAGGGGTTAAAGTAACTACACCTAAAATCATCCAAGTAACCAGTGGCATATCCAATATCCTTTAGAATATGAAAAACAATTTTTGCACATTGATGAAAGACTAAGCCATAATTTTTGGAAGCATTGTGAATTAGGTATAAACTTTCAAAGGTGCWAGGTGTAGGAGGCTAAAAATATYATGCAAGTGATGCCAAAATCTATTTGATGCACATTAAAAAATGACACTAGTAGTATTAAAACATGTCATAGAGAAGAAGTTAAAACAAAAGAAAGTGTATCCCAAATTGACCACTTTTAATGGGTTGCCACCTCCACAATACTATAAATAAAATCRTTCASTATCCAAAATCGRACCTCTAATTCCACCTTACACTTCTCCCTCTAATGGTCACTAATTTGGAGATCTTCCCTATTMAATTTCTCTTCAAAAAAAGGCTAGGGGTTGGCACTTAGGATGGTTTGATTTTGGATGTAGTTACCTTACATAGAGGTAGTTGATGCCAACATCKACAACATAAGATGGAAAAAAGACTTAGAAAAAACATATTGTTGACATGAAAGAACATGGGAAGTACTAAAAGCATTGCTGTACATAGTATTATATATTGTATTTCTTCATGGTGACCTTCTTTCCAAATAGGGCCTATTCAATATTCACTTATGACATCTATGTATTAGCTGTCCCCTCCTCCCCCCAAATGCCAATGTTGTCCAAGACTAGTAGAAAACCATATTGAGGAAAACAAATTTTGGATGAAATTTGTATTTTTTGCTATGYGAATTTGTCAAATTCAATACAAAATTTGAATTTTCTGAATTTTCATATCACCATATCAAAGAATTTCATCCAAAATTTTCTTTTCTCAACATGATTTTCTACTTGTTTAGTTGCAAAAGGGACACATCTTTTGTATTTCTTACCATGTATTCTATTTATTATATGAAATTGATAGACACGTCCGTATATAAATGCAAATAACTATTGCATGCAATTGTATTATGCAAATTTGATTGCTCCAATCCATTATGTATCAAATGGATTACTAACCTCCATTTTCTAACTCACTCCCAATTCCTCACATTATAAGTTATTTTTCAAGTTGTAGAAACTAACTTAGCYYTTAAAGGACGGACCTATCACCATGGGAAAGGCGGGGTGCAATATGTAGTGCTTGACCGAGCGGAAAAAACATTGTTCATGCACATGTTTAGCTTTGGAAAATTTGTATAAACCAATACTTCATGCTATCCATTCAAAAACTAGCAAGAAGGGGCAGCATGGCACAAAACACTTTCATGTGAAAATCTTTACTATCTTCATATGAATTAGGTCTGTCTAAAAATATGGAAGAAATTAAAGACACTTAATTTGAATTCCCATAATGATTGACATATGTATGGTCACTTTACAAAAAGAATGGATGAAAATTGGCGAGTATCCACTCACTAGATGAGTTTTTTTGTCATCCACAAGGACCCAAAACGTCAGCCTCGTCCTGCAAGGGTTAGTTTGTGCTTCTTTGGGATCTAAAGGGTTTAAGATTAAAACTTGGATTGCAGCCAATGACCAAACCTCTCTAAAATCCGAAAATGAAGTGTCCAGGTGTCGCCCCCGCCAATTGAGTATCCTGAAGAATCTGACGTGGCAAAGCTCTACTTCGTGTGGATGGCGGGAACATGAGAACGCCGGAAATCATTTGGGAACCTTATTTGGAACTCCGTCTGGGAACTTCATCTCGCACCTGCTTGCTGTATCGTATTAGGTCTCCATTCTCCTTGTCGGAGTTTCTTTGCGGGCCTAGCGACGGATCCTTGTAAGCGTTAAATTCCCTTACACTTTCATGCCTTCATTTTCTTTCCTGTATTTTGTGACTTACTTTCCGTTTCATTGTGGATGACGTTGTCGACTGTGGTGGAATGTGCGGAGAATTCTCGCTGGGGTGGACGTGTTGTATAAATTCGGAGTTTAGGTTATGCGTTGGACTTGTAGTATGATAGTTTCTGTAATTATTTTKCAATGTGGTGGAGAAGTGATCACGCCTTTTTTGCATTAGTCAAGTATTKCCGCTGCTTYACGAACATYAGTCTGGTGTTCAAGAATGCTTTTTAAGAATCTTCTCTTCCACTTCTCCGTTTCGTATCCTCTCTTCCCGGAATCYTCATATCCGTCTTTTGTCAATATCTCCCGGCATTTCTTGATCTCAGGGTTTTCTGTTATGTTCTGTATTGTCTGACTGTTGTACAGATAGAGAAATRTATAAATACTTTCATTGTTGAGTTTCATTGCCTGAAAACTGGAAACTGCGGACACTGAGGACAGTCACGTCAGTGGTCCCAAAATGGGATAACGTTCACACAAGTAGCTTCAGTTGGTGCAAACAGAATGCGCAGAAATCTGCAAATTTAATAATTAAAGACGGTGGTAAGCTTATTCGCATTTCTTTGGGTAGCTAGAGCAAAGGTGTGGTACAAGCTTGCCTGGCTGAAATTATTAGAGACATTGGGCGAACGCTGCAGGGCTATGCAACTCTACTTTTTCTGCCCTTAGCAATTACAGTAGTAATTATTAAGCAAGTCAAGGGAAGGGGAGCGAGGGGGAGTTTTTGGATGGGGACATTTGATATCAATTACTATTTTTTTTAATCTCTTGACTACAATTGTTTTCATTGTTACATATTAGAAAGGAATTTCACAGGAATGATGCAGTTATGCTACTATGTCTTTTCTGCATCTTTAGTCAACTTGTTGTACATGCTATGTAACGTTTTGGTGTTTACTGTTGGATAGAGGCCTGCTTTGAGATGTCATTTCTTTGATAGTGTTGTAAGCATCGCTCTACATTTGAGTATGATACTCACCCTTTATGCAGTGTCTTGGTCTGTTTCTTGATAGCGTTGTGGATGTGAATCATTTCTTTCTTTCAGGTTTCTTCTGCTGTAAAGTGACTTTTAATTTGTCCTTCTTGCGTTTAATTAGGTCAGAGTTTCTTGTTGTCCTTTTCTTCCCTTCAAGCTGTGGTATAAACATTTTTTCTTTGCACCCTTACTTTGGTATCTTAGTTTTCATCGTCGCTGCAAGGTTCGTCTCTATTATAATGAGAAATGAATGCTGTTGGTGACAGACTCTTTTTGTCGTCTCGTTTATTTAAATTTTGTCTCAAATCCACTGCAGATACGACACTACCTTGTGAAGGAGACACGAACCGCAGAAGTCACTTACAATGGTGAGGACGTACACTTTTGCCGCGATGGTGGCAGTCACGTATGCCTTGATCACGAGTGGTGATCACGTCTTTCGTTGGATGGCAGAACGTCAAGAAAGCAAGCTTGAGCAGATCAAACTAGACAGGCAAGCAACGAGGATGAGACGAGATCTACTACAAGAACTGGATGAAAAGAATGCTGCTGCATCATAGTACAGTATCTAATTTGTTTCAACAGTATCTTCTTAGGGACAGCTGAGTAGACGAGCAGCCCACGGGATGCAGTCAGCTTCTGGCCTTCACAAATAATGTGCAGCATCTGATGTGTGGAGCGAAGATGTAGTTGACCTACAGACGGAAGAAAATTGTTTCTGCACTTTCTTGTATAATTCAGGCATGTTGAATTATTTTGACGAACGATSACACAACTCTATTGGCTTCAGGTGCAGACCATGTCTTGTGTTGTTCTTATATATATATAATGTAATGGTACTCACATGGTATGATTGAAAATTGTGTTGTTATGTGTCTGCTTTGAATGCCATAGTGCTGGAATTTGAATAGTATTAGGCCACTATRGCATGCAGGATTCTTTTAAAACACTAGTTACGTTCTTGTTGCCAGTAAGCGGAAGCGCGGAGCTACTGAAGTCCTATTTTCTACTTAGCAATCTAGACGGCTTGCGTCACAGATCGTGAGGTACCTATCTTTGGGTACACCACCAAAGCCGTTAACTTCGTATAGTTTATATTTGACATAACATTAGAATTCTGGGTATGTTGTACGCAGTTATTTCTGAAACTGTTTTGCTTGCCTGATGGAGTGTCATCTTGTAGTCTTTCTGTACAATGGATCATCCAAACAAGACTGGTAGTAATTGTAGTTCCTTGCTGTGTTGCCAATAATTTCTGAAGGATTATTGGTTGCAGAATATCATTAATTGATTCATTAGTCATGCTCTTGTATCAATATCAACTTCTTGCCACGATTCCATCAGGCCGCCACGCTGCAAGGCGCGTATGCAACGGAATTGTATGAACGGATTCCAAATCTGGTGCATTGTGATTGACATTTGAAATTGAACTCGGCAATCCCTTGAGCATCTCTCCATGTCATTTGCCAGGTTCAAACAATAACACCGCGCCAGTTGGATACTWTGGCTCGGGACATCCGGCCCATTCTGTCGGACTATGACCCGCCACCGCCGGGGTCCACAGCTCCTGATGGGTGACAGGCTGAACGAGGTCTCCGAACCAATCTTGTAGTTGCGTCAGTATTCTTACTTCTTCTCCGTCACTGTGCCTCTCAAAATATTCTGGAGAATTCAGTGCCCATCAGGCGGAGTCCGTCGTCCAATGGCTTGTGTCCTGTTTACCGACGGACTTGACTTTCGGGACTCTCACCATGCATACTTGCCTGATTGATCGATTTCACTACAAAGCTCCCACCATTTGTTGTTATGGCGGAGAATTGTTGCCTGTGCCAGTGTCTACCTTTGGGTTTTGAGCTTTGATCGTATGGGGTTGTGATCGAATCTCCTCTGCTGTGAASTTTGTAGAAAGTGTGGAATGCCGTGGTGGTCAATGTTGGGAGGAGTTCGTAGCGACGTTGATAGTTAGTACTTGAAGTCATACCGTGGTAGCATGAGCCTTTGAGGCTGGTTTAAATTTGGTACTTTCTTTCTCGAGTGTTGCTGTTGTGCTTTTGACTTGCTACGACATATTGTAGTTGCTGCTGAGGGTTTAAGACAGGGATAGAATTGCAATTGCTGTTGTAGGTTCAAGAAACTGCCACGATGATGCGAGGGTACGATGCACCGCGCGGACGCTACGGACAACTGCGAGATCCTCGAGGGTACTACAACCGGCATTACCATACGCAAGAGCCATCACCGTGGATCCCCGCAACAATTCTCGGCGTGATCGTGCTCATCACGGCTATGCCATACATGAGAACTCCAGATGCCACCATGGCATACTACACCGCAGCGGTGCGACCCTCCTCCAGGTTCCCAGGAGCCGTGCTGTGGATTCCCGTGCTGGTCGTCATCGCTCTACAGTTCTTCGGGGATCCGGGGTACCACGGATACGGCCAGGCTTATTATGGGCGACACGGAATGATGAGAGCCCCAGGCATGTTTGGCTACCCGAGTGCCGCCTTTGGGGGAGTGATTGATCACAGAGCTCCTTGGGGCGCGGGCGCATCATGGTGGCCGTGGTCTTCGTCTTCGTCTGCGTTGTGGACTCCTTACAACAGGTACTATAACATCCACCAGCAGAGGGGAGTCGTGTCGACTTTCATGGATTACGGAGGGCACTGGCTTCTCATCTTCCTGGGAATTGCAGTGTTCTCGCTTGTCAGTGGCAGTTCTGTTCCTTCCACTCCCGTTTCTTTCGCTCCTTACTGGCGGAGGTGGCTCTTTTGAAGGGCCAGTCGAGTAGCGAGGTAAATGAGTCTCCTGAGATTAGTTTCAATTGATCTTTCAAGTTATTTTCTCTTCTTCGACAGAGTAGTCTTTCAAATTCTTGGACTGGCATTTGACTTCCCCCTCTTCTTCACAAACGCTGGCCTTGGTGTTGAAAGTGGAGAATCAAACTGATGTCGATCATAACAAGGACCTTGACAACAATGTTGTCTCCCCAATTTACAAAAATTAGTTTAACCTGCTCCTTGACTGCCAATCCAAGTTGATAGTCGGGTGTGGCCAAGGCATGAGAATCACGACTGTCGCTGCAGTTGCCATTGCTCACCCAATTTGCCAAGTCTCCAGAGTTTGCATTTGGGAGGGACCAGTAACCACTTTTTGGATTTCTTGACAATTAATCCAAATGTAGACCGGTCATTCTTGTGATGGATCTCTCAGTTCAGAAGTTTGTACATAAGCTTAAACAACAAGCATCTGGTTCTCTTGTCTGAGAAACCATAGCTTTTAGAGGAAGGATTAAGTGTGTCACCTGATGGAATCATAAACGGTCTAGTCTAGTTGTGGAGTGGTAAGTCGGTTGTTGGACATAAACCTCTCCTGTAAACCAACCGTTAAATATAGGAGATCTCAGGGTCTCTCTAAAAGTGAATTATGGACAAGATTATGACTCTAAATCTCCTTCCCCTCTTTCCAATTGTCCTATGTCATGTGCCAATGAAAGTGATATATGAGGGTTCTGCAACTCACCACCTTTGTAGTATCATTTTGCTAGTGACTCAAATGTGGCTATTGATGTGGTGAGACTATTTTCTTTGGCAGTTTTAAATGAGGTCTCTTGTATAATTAGTCCTCTTGTATTAATGACGGCTCTTAATAAAGTGTGGTGTGTTCATTCTCCTCAAATACCACTTTACATCAAAGTCATTGAAATGTTTGGTTGGTAGCAATAGTCATGGKCATATTCCATCACAATGCACTATGTACAAATCCATTCATTCATATCCAAGAAGTTGACCACCATTTTCCTATTCTACATTCCAAGCATATTTCAATTCTTTAAGTGGTGAAGAGTGCCCTTGGAAATTATGAATTCAAGAGGAACAACTCCTATATGATAAGTCTATGACTCTTATTTGTAATTATTATTAATCTTAAAATATTGTAATTTCTTATATATCAACAGTGATTAATATTAGATAAAGAGATTTCAAAAGATATGCTTCTTATTGAAATATGATAAATATGATATCATTACATTCTTCTAAAAATAGGCTCATGTATCAATAATAATAAAAAATTACCAATACTAAGATGGGAGGGATAAAGTGTGTAACCATTCATCACATTTGACTACTTAGACATGCATGTTAAGTATACAAACATTTTGATTCTTCATTAGGCATTGCATTACCAACCTAGAGRATTGTCACAAAAGCTTAACATATTTCCAATGTTCACTTTACCTACCATAATCATTTGCCTTCACAATGAGTTGGTCTTTGAATTTTTGGATTAACATGATATTCAAAATTTTGAGAGAATTCTTAGAATTTGAGAGATAGAAGAGCATGAAATGAGATTGACAATGGAAAAAAATTGCTAAAAAAACAAAAATTTCTATTAAAATGAGAGTAAAAAGACTTTTTAAATTGTAACTATTTAGGTCGAGTCAACCTATATAGGTGAAAAAATAATTAAAAGTGTGACTATTTAGGTTGATTCGACCTAAATAGTTACAATTAAAATTGTCTTTTGGACCTAAAATTTTGAATATAGTGTTGATTTTACAAATAGCTCATGTGACAACAAGTGCACAATGAAGGCACTTGATTGTGCTATTTCTAAGTAATTATTAGTAATTTTGCCCATTACATGGTTTACTAAAATAAGATTGTTTGGCAAATCTGTGGCCATGGCTACGATGGATTTGGCAAATTGCTTTCCAAAAAACATTCAAAAGTCAAATACTATTGCTAAGTGATTGTAAGAAACACTTGTCCTATTTTTTGTCCTCTTGCCTTTGGACGGTTGATTTTTTGCTCATAACTTTTGCATTGTTTGTTTGTTTGGCATGAAACTTAAAATTAAGGTACATGTGGTAGTTTCAAACACTGAGTATTTTTTTTTTTTAAATTTAAAAATTAGTTTATTATTTTCAAACTAACCCCAATTAAGTATCTTCCATGACCAGTTTGGAGGTTTTTAGTCCTATTTTTGACCCAAAAATGCAAATTTGAAGCCACAAATTGGATATTTTGGAGGTCTACTAAGTACTTACATTATAAGGATTGACAATGAGTTTTTATGAAAATAGCAACAAGTTGGTTGCACACACAGGGTCAAAGTGACCTTCCTTTGTGCAAAGGCTACGAAAAGGGAAAAAATTTCCCATACAAATTCTTTGGTGCAATGCAAGCGCAATCTTTTCTAGCAAAATGTTTTTCTTGAATAATTTTTTGACTTTTTTTTTTATTATTAAAAATGAAAAGGTCTATATACCCCTTTTCTATTGTTTTCTGCTCCTGGCTCCTGTAGTAATCGGCAACAATCTATAATACTGCATAATATTGAATCAACAATATAGATCTGCAGGTGCCTTGAATTGATGCTGTACATTTGCAAGCACAGTGTTGACACATAGTTCTGATAGTATGACTTAGTACTACCATACCAATGGCAAAAAATTGCATTTTTGAGACAAAAACGTGAATTCTTTCTTGCAATCATCCTACTTCCATAAAAAAAACTCACCAAAAAAGCAATCCATTGCACTAATCCCACTCTAGATTAGAATAACAAACAAGAC
Organism: Pleurozium schreberi; assembly: GCA_006891605.1. Lineage (NCBI taxonomy): Eukaryota > Viridiplantae > Streptophyta > Bryopsida > Hypnales > Hylocomiaceae > Pleurozium > Pleurozium schreberi. Next base: position 183,133 of record VACF01000791.1, on the reverse strand, counting down.
CAATAAATATTACAATAGTAATAGTACCAAATCAAAAATAGGATATCATATGAGTCACCATTTCTAGATACATATGTACTAAATACATTTTTCCAAAGAGATATACACATAGAGATCCTATTAAAAAGTGAAGACAAATTAAACCAAACTTCAATTGAAACGAAACTACTAGTGGTCTATGTAATTGCATAATTACACCACATTAGTCACATTTTTCCATTCCTTGTTTAAATTCAAAAGTCTCCTAAAAAATTCCAATATATAACATCTAAATATCACAAAATGGTAGTTTTTGACAATTTCTCTTGAAAAAATCCATGGTCGAGTAGGGATTAGTTGTACACTTTGCAATAACCAAAGAATATATACTTGGTTCTACCTTCTATTGTCTTGTTCAGAAAACAAGATATGCAATCTAGGAATAAAATGTAATAACAATGCAATATGGAAAATACACAAATTTTTCATGAGCAAAAAAACACAAGATGATGTAATCTAATGAATGATGGAAACAAAGACTATAAATACCAAGACAATGGAATCCTACTTTTAGTTAGCTATTGACTTGCCATTGCATAAATGCTCCACCATCATATAATTGTGATGCAACACTAAAGCAAGACAAACCTCTGGTATTAAACCATCCAAATTAAACATAGACAACTACACAATCAAATRACAATTAACATTATAATAAAATTTGTAAAAAATTGGCATATTGTCAAACAAATATGCAATGAAAGCCATTACTTTCAAAGAAAAAAAATTATCAAATACTACTCAACAACATCAAAAATCAATGATGAAAAGTTGCGCCACTATTAACTATCACAATCAGAATTAGAAGAATCATCCTTAAACAATGCCAAAGTGGTAATTGAAGACTATTAATCAAGGGAATTAAAACTCAAACAACTTCTAATCACAAAAGCAAGTAGGGAAATTCATTAGAATGTAGTAAAGTACCTCCAATACATAATTCACAAAAATAGATTGGAAAATGACTAGCCCCTAAAATTGACTAATTCTAGTCATTTAGCTCATGATGAGAGACAACACCCAATGGCAAAACTAGTGGCCACGTATGATTCAAACTTGGGCCTGTGGTTAGATTCATTGCTCTCTCATAAATATACTTTAACTTACTATGGAATAACTTCTATAAGAAAAACAAAAGCACTAGAACACACAAGGTCTAAAACCTCCACTAAATCCTAAATGAACAAAATACTAAACAATAATCATTGATATTTGTTACTTGTTACTAGTTATTAGCCCCAGGTCTATGCCACATAATGCCTCTACCTCCAAAAGGAGGCAACAATGATAGATGTCACTTTTCATGTCCTTGAGCTATGGCTAGTTGACCTAGCCTACAACAAACTTTTTGGAATGCAAGTCTATAACATGGGTTATACTATAATCATGGAAGATGTCAATAATATGGCCACATGTTATATAGGTTTCCAAACTCCTAGGCTCATGCGCTCATGATCCTAGGCTCACATGAAAGCCATACGCTATAAAACCTAACAATGGAGCATAGACTCGATAGAAAACAATACATTTAAAACCTTGAAGCTACAAAGAATGATACATGAATAGAGGCACCCATCAGTAGCTACTTTGCAAATTTATTCAAGTTATAAGTAGGAGACTTGGCGGTTTCATATGCAATTTTGATTTGTTATGAGGCATAAAAAAGATATTTATTTTATGTACTTGATGCTTTAACCCTTAAAAAACATTTCATGTCTGGATTACGTCTAGATTTTTCTTTAGTTTCTTTAGATTTCTACAATAAAACACACATTTCCAAAATCTGATATTTTCAAATCTATTCATATAATTATGTCTAAAAACACACATTTTCAAAATTTGATATTTTCACATCTATTAATACATGTCTAAAATTTAATTTAATTTTTTTATAATTAAAATTCAATTTTTTTATTTTATGTGATTTTCAAAAGAAATTTTCTTATGAAAATCATAATAATTACAAAAATGATTTAAATAATATGATTTTTCAAAAAAATGGTAACAAACATCATGGTGTAATTGTTGTACTACACTACTACTTGAGCTCATACAAAGAGAAATTTGATAGAAAAGGTTTAAAAAGTGGTGTATTTTGAGCTTTGAAGATGCTGGGCTCTTTAAAGTGTCACAATTTTAAAAATCTTGGTAAAGCTTTAAGTGACTTAAAATCAAGAACTGTGTAAAAATTCAAATTTTTATTTTCAAAATGCTCAAGGGGCTTGCAATGTCTTCTAACCCTTAAGCGCTTGAGCACCCAATTATTGAACATCAAATAGATTCATATTCTTGTTATTCTTTCATTATTGCTTGAATGAAAGTCATTCCAATTTGTGGAGATTCTTTATGAGATTGTTGTCCTATCTAATGGTTGGATTTGGTGCTACTAGAGTACATTTTTTTTTAAAATTACAAATATAGAAGTATGTTAAGTGGTCGACCAAGGCAAAATTGTGTTGACTAGTTCAAAAGTGGATTTGCAAAAATGAAGTCATAGATTTGAAGAACACAAAAACTTCAAAAAAATCACCATGGTAATAGAACCTCATTTCAAATCCATTCCAAAAGTTTTACTCAAAAAAATGATAATATTTTGCTTGTAATTAAATTTAGAAGGAATTATGAAATTTTCCTTTCAAAACTTATAAATAGATATTGGTGATAGCATTGGTGAGTTTATCCATAGGGATGGAATCTAAAATTCAAAATCTACAACTTTAATTGGTATATCAATTCCAAAGATGCTTCCAAATAGAATTTTATGATTGTTTTCCCAAATCATCAATTCAAGAGAAGACCATACATTTAGGGATTGACAACAAGGACACATCTTGGGATGCATAGGTCGGCCTCTTTCCAGCCGTAAGAGCATCTTCAGTGCTACTTGGTATATTGCTATGTAAATTTATAACTAGTTTTTGAACAATAAATTATTAGAACTTGAAAATTGTCTCATTAAAAGCTCATCTATAAAAACTTGGAGAAGATACAAGGAAAACTCAAATATAGATATTGGACAAGACTTTAAAAGCAAGGTAAAAATCAGAAATTATAGAGGTCTTAGCAAATCACGGTTATCGAAGCAAAGTTTGGTCATCGAACCTCTAAATTTGGCCACATTTAGAAGGTCAATGACCCAATATTGCTTAGGTAACTATGATTTGCTAAGACCTCTATTATTTCTGATTTTCAACTTGCTTTTGAAGTACTTGTTTTATGTCAAAATTTGAATTCTCTTATACCTTCTCCAAGTTTTTTTTAGATGTGCTTCCAATGAGATAATTTTCAAGTTATTTCCTGTTCAAAGTTAGTTATACAATTACCGGGCCAATATACCGGGTAGCTCTAACCCTTACAAGGTTAAGAGGACTTCACTGTAGAGAGGTAGAACGGAATTACCATAAATCAGTGCTGGCAAATATAAAAAAATCCGATAAAAATTTCCAACTACTGGCTCTGCTTTGTTGACAATTGCAGACATACCATAATTATGAAATTTCTACAAAAATAGACCCAACTACGCCAACTAGGCCAAGATACCGACGTACCAGTCTCCTAGTGACCACAAAAGATTACTTTTGAAAGACGTATCAATGGTGTCACTATTCCCAGGGTCCCCACAAAAATTAAAATTCTGCAGACAGTACCATTCCAATAGGTGCAGTTTACGCGCCTCGTCTGGCCTCTGTAATATCACCATCCGTAATGTCACATTGTTGTCAAAATAGGAGTAAGTTTGCATCGGTACCCAAGTTTTAAAATGAAATATGGCTCTCAAAGTCAAAGCTTGTACCGTATGCGGGTGATTGTAAGAAACACTTGTGCTATTTGGGTGTCACACCTTACATTCTAATATATTTTTTTTTGCCATAATTTTTGTGTTTTGACTCCAAAAGATGACTCAAGATTTAGAGGATAAGATATTCCTTGTCTAATTTTTCTTGAAATTTCAAAAGAGTTTACTTGTCCAAAAACAAACCCCAATTTCATGTCACACTAACCAATTTCGAGTCTTTTAGAGCTATTTAGTATTCAAAAAAATCGAATTCGGAAGAGACAGTCAATTTTAGTAGATTTATAGCTACTGACCAAAAGAAATCTAAAAATAGTTAATAATATGTTATGTGGAAGTTGACAAAATGATCTCCTTTCTGCTTGCATATAAAATATATTATTTTGGTGGCTCTTTTAGCAAATTTGAATACAAAAGACATAATAAAGACTTATCTATGTGCAAAACGGTTCTAAGTCATCTTTGGAACTTGTGCAAATAAAAAACTCCTGTAAACTCTAAAGCTCTTTCCAATGGACCAAAATGGTGTTAGCCTTTTAGGGTATTTGGGGCATCCAAAGTAAAGTATCAAATCTTGTTTTTTTTCTCTCATTTTTTTGTAGATTGGAAAATCAAATGATCTTCTAGGGAATCTAATTTTTACAAAGATCCAAAAGTTGGTTAAAACGTTTTGTTTTTGTTTTGTTTTGGCCTCCAATTTAGGCATCAATAGAAAACAATTTTTTCTTACAATTGAAAAACCGGGTGAAAAACATCAAAATCCTATACATCATTATAAAAAGGATGAATTTATAGTTTGTGGCATTTGACATGAATGGGTAAGAATTTTTTGGGAGTAAAATATAAAATAATGAATTCATGAATCTTCACACCAATCATAAGAATGGCAGGTTTTCATGAAACAAATTGAGTTTTTTTTATAGAGATAGAATATCACATCACACATACAGTACTAAAAAAACATATGATTGATATGTGAACACAATTTAACCCTTGAACGCTGAGGTGGACGTTTTGTGTAGGACAAAATTGTAACTTTTCATCCTCGATCGGTATTAGGAATGAAAAGGGAAGATCTTTTCTAGTACTTTGACTTCCAATAAGTATATTTGACTTTTCAAAGTAGATGATGTCATACGGTATCAAATTTGCATGATTTCCACGACCACTGGTCCGTCCTTGAAGGGTTAAAAAAAAATCAATCATAAGTTAGAATGGTAGTTTTTCAAGAAACGAATTCAGTTTTTTTTTTTTTAATATAGAGATGGCCAATTCATAGTATCACATCACATACAGAGTACTAAAAAAAACATAAGATTGATATGTGAACACAATTTTAAAAGCTAGATTTAGCTCAAACAGGATGTTTCCGGCATCTCGCAATGAATCTGGTCCTTTCGAGGTTGGTCAAAGAGGTTCCRATGGTGCTTTCTTCCACGCAATACCCCGACGGTGAGTACCACCCTGGCTTTCCTGGGCCAGGGCGCTGACTAGGTTTGTTTCACGGCAGGCAATTCAAGGCAGCCGACTAGTTTCGTAATTGATCCCAATGTCTGCATCCGSCTCTTCCAGGATCTCATCTCCTGTGAGTCTGTGACTTAACTTACCGCAGACGACAAGCCTTAATTATTAGCTTCGAACTTCCTCAGTCTTCTTCCTCTTCGAACGCGTGAATACTCTCTCTACAGTTGTTCTCTAGAGCCTTCCAACTTAGGAGCATTGTTGCAAGATCAGGAATAGAAACTCACTTTGCCTCAGGTTTTGCTTCAGGTTTGCTTTTGGAAGTTCTTCACATTGATCGATCCCATATATGCAGGTGCTCCATCTCTCAAGTCTGAGTGAAGGAGATCAATTCTTTGTTCTGACGTCGCTAGCTTGAGTTGTCTGAAACTATCGATCTCGACTGGTGGCCGGAGTTCTCTAATTGCTACCGACAGGTTTCAGTTTCAGGTCGGTGGAACGGTTGGTTGTTGTTGTTGKTTGCTGGGCAGGTTATTAGGGTTATGAGCGGATGCGATTCCAATCCTTGGGCACGCTGCAGTCTTGACGACGACGCTTTGAAAACAATGCTTTTTTGMGGTTGTGTCGGTAAAGCTTTTGGTTTCGGAATCTGATATATCGATGGATCTGGGTTTGCTTGGTTTTCAAACTTGCAGGTTGAAGCTAGGAGGAGGAACTATGGTGAAGTATCTCCAATTGACGCTCATTAGAGCCGTCAAAATCAATGCCTGCACCAGTTTGAGTAAGTCGGTTACATTGTTTACATTCTTCACGTCTGGCTTGGTCGTAAATCATTGAAATAGTGAGTTGCAACCGATGCCCGAGCTTTGGAAACAAGTTAGACTGGCCACGTTGTCGGGTTCAGTTGGCCGACTCAAACTGCTCCAATGGCACTGACATCCTCCTTTCGATGATTATGAGGTTCGATGATCATATTATTTTGTTGATATGGCGTGTTTCAATTCAAAGCGCTGGATATGGGATGGTCAAGCTCTCAGCCAGAGCTTTGAAAATGACGACTGTTACAGATCTGAGGTTTTATTCGGTCGACTGAAAGTGCTCCAATTTTCAGTGAAATCAACCCCCTCACTAACGCATTGATATGAAGTTTTTGTGGTTTTATGTGCAAAAATGGCGTGTTTCAGAGCACTGAAGTTGAGACTTTCAAATGTCCAGTGCTTTGAAATCTAGGATTAGGCAAGATTTGAGGTTTCAGTCGCCTTAGTGAGCCCTCAGAATCGCCGACTGAAACCTCACATGAAGGGCTTGATCACTCGGGTGACCCAATGATATTGAAACCCGTCATTTTAACGAATTTGAGGTCACTTTGGATGGGAATAGAAATGTGTAATTTTCGTCGACTTCTCTTGTATTTCCTTACATCGACAAGTTGTTTAAAAGTGCCAGAATTGTGGCAGTCAAGTGCACACTGAAGCTCTCAAAAACAAGGAACATTTAATATAGATCTGAGCTTCCAGATTATTTAGCATAGACCTGGAGAAGTTCAAATTTCTTAGACTTCTGCCATTTTGTCGAACWTGGCGATTCATTTTTCCGAAGTTCCACATGATCTGCATCAACAACTAAGGTGGTGTTTCCATATGAAAAATGCAGAAGCTCGAACGAGGGTATACGCAAAAGCTTCTTACAAAAATACCGTCCACACAACCAGTCCAGTAGAAGGTAAGACCCAGTCTGCCTTTTGCCAAATTCGGAAGATTCTACTTGTCTTTGATGCGTGAATTCTCGTGAGTACGTCGTTCTGTCGAGGAGGCTTAGTGCCGACGTTTAGGTTTAGGGTTTGATTATCAACAAAAAGTAAAAATGTCAGAAGTACTCCAGGCTTGATCCAGTCCTGCGATATATTAATTAGAGTTATGAACTTGGTGGTATATATAGTACCATCGTTAAATACAAACCCAATTGTGTAAGCCTGTGATCAATGGATTGCTTGGATTGGGATGGTTGCAGATATGGGACAGAATCCTGTATTTGCGGGGGACGGAACCAATGTGTGTCATTTCGTGTACGAAAACGAGGCTGAGTACATCACTATTGAATTGTTCAACAGGAATCACACCTSTATTGGAAATTCGAAGTAAGTTTCGTTAGAAGAAATTCCGCAGGTTTTCATTTGACTCCCAAGACAGTCTCTTARAATCCCTGCATCCACTACCCCTCACTGGTGCAACCCCATTATATGGAAAGAATCAACATAGAAAAATCGCCAATTTCATTGAATTGATAAAGCACTTGACATTCATCTGCACACAACTCTGAAAACTAGCTAGGATTGGTATTCGTGGCATTCCGCCAATTTAACAAAATTGACGTTAAAAACAATCCTTGAGATGTTGTTCCAACCTTCCGCTTGGTTGAATTCTCCCTTCGTAGTTCTTAAAATGTTGTTCAAGAGGAGTTTGTGTTAGTGTCCTTAGAACCTCGGTTTTGCGTGATGACACAGAATTTTTACCGTATGAAAAGAAAAATCTTTTATGACACAGAATATGAATCTTGATAAGTTTTATGACTTTTTTGACACATGGATGATCACCTAAATGGATGCGCACCCAATCTACAAAATTTCTTCTAATGACGGCATGCCTTCAATTTCTCAGAGGAGGAAAATGATCAGAATGTAGCCTGGCTGCTTGTTAGTTCAGTTTCCCTTCCAAAAGGGTCTAACATTTGTGGAGACAATTGGCAGACTTTRCTTCGAGGAGCTTGCAAAGTTAAAGCCGGAGCAAGACCCAGAAGAGAAGACCTTGTCAGTACAGGTCGCTTCTGGTGGCTACCAGAAGTCGTTCGGAGAATTAATCTTGACTGCTCAAATTAAACAGCAGAAGGTGAGGAGCAGGACTGTTTGTTTTTTGTTTTTTTTTCATTTTTTACGAAGTGCCAAAGTGGCAATATTAAATGTTATAGTGGTGTTCCAAATTACTACATTCATCCACATATTGGATGTATAATATGGTTTTCATCCACAATCTGGCGATTTCATATAAGATATTTTTTTAATTCAAAGTTGTTTGGCGATTTCATCCAAATTTTTTGACATTGTTTTTTAGCATTTTTTAGCCAAATTATTTTTTCTAGTGCAATCTGGCACCAAAAAGACAAAAAAAAAGAAGCCGTGGTGAGGAGATATGTTTAATCTTAAATGGTTATAACTTAATCTGTTAAATTGGATTTGTTTCAAAGTGCCAATAGTGTCCAAGAAGTGGGTGCTGTCTTTTGGGTGCATAGTGACACTCTATCGCACAAATCCTTAAAAAATTGTGATGATATAAAATAGGAATCTAATAGATGCTGAGATTCCAGACATGGAAACTAAGAGCCAATTTCGTAGAACTTTGCCAATTTAACGAACATGGTGATTTGATTTCTGTGCAGTTTTGTGAATTTCAATGGAATGCATTCTGATGTTTCCAGAGAATTTACTCCTCACAATCGAGGAACATGAATCGTGGCCTTGTTGTGGACAGGCTCAGGGGGAGGAGGGAAACCTAAATGTTGTGCTTAAGCAAGGAAAAATCAAGGGGCTCACCTCCATTTTCGGATGTAATTTTTTTTTGCCTTTGATCGCCACTTCTTTGGTAATCAGTCAGGTGGAGGATGCTTTTTGTGTCATTTTGAAAAACATTTCTACATATAGGAAAGTGTTGATTATTCTGTACATTTTATGCGATTTTTTTAAAGCTGGTGCGATAGTAGACAATGAACCTCATTCAAGCCATAGAGATTTAGGCAAGTCATGCTTAAAGCGACTTGCTAATTTTAAGGCCAACCAAGTACTCTGTATATGATTAGGATTTAGGAGTATATGAATAGTTGAGATTTTTTTGTTGATAGTAGGGTCATCACATGAGAGATCGGGTTGAGTATCTTCCTTACATGCTCTTTTTGGATGCTTTTGATTTGTACCATAGACCCATAAATTAACTCCTTGTAAATTAAGTCTATGCAATGATATTGGTGAAGGTACTAAACCACTATTTAATGTTATATGCAGCAAAGACAACTAAAGTGAATGCGAAGCTCACCTACAAGCACACTACATTATCAAGTGGAATCCTTGAAGGTGAGTTTACATGACTCCGTGAAAGATGACAACTCTCCTACTACTCAACTAGAGTCACACTTGCACTTGCAACTGAATACCACATTTGTTGGTTGACAATAACCCTCTCGTCTCTATCATCTCACATGGTGCGTTGCGCTTGGAAAAGCAAAGGGGTCTAGAGTTGTCTTCTTGTTCTTAGAGTCATGGATCTCCAAATCTGACGGTCCTCATCAATCTTAGAGGAGAGGGTTGTCTAGGGTTTTAGGGTTATTAAATGGTTTAGGACTAATAGGGACCGAGTTAGATATGTAAGACACAACTCTCTCCTCTAAAATTGACGAAGATTGTTAACATCTTGAAGATCTGTAACTCTCTGAAAAAGTAGGTGATTATGACTCGGCTAAACCTTCCTTCTGATGTCATGTACGTTGCTTTTGTGAGGTGTGTTAGGGATGGGAAACATATTTATGTGGCACTCGGAGAACACGTTCACTTTCATAATCAACTCTTCCAACCCAGACGATGCACTTGAAATTGAGGTCTATAATGGATTAAACAAGGTCGGGCAATGCAAGTAAGTGCAAACATGCTGTAAATAATCCTTGAGTTCACTTTCAATTTTGTTTGTGATGTCTACCGAGGTTGGTATGTCATTGTATTTGAAGCTGCTTTAGAACAGAATAAGGTACATCTCCTGATTGATGATCTACACTAAATAGTGAAATTAGGTTGCCCCTCACCAATTTCTCGACATTCCACACTATATAAATATTCATTGTTTGTGTACAAGAATGCACTACTTTTGAATTAGCTATTGGTGTCGTTGAAACTAGTAAACCTTCATGTGTACAAATAAAAATATTTTTAGAAATATTTGTTGACTTCCATGGTTTGTAGAGTAACTTTTGGGGGGTAAGGCAACCTAATTGTAAAGGCAACCTAATTTCACTATTTAGTGTACATTGTCATATTTATGAGATGGCAGCTTTTCAAGAAATTTCCAGATGCCCTTCATTCTCAAACCTCAAATCTCTATCAGTCTTAGTTATTACTTAGAGGTGATTGTGCTCACATGAATTGAGTGTCACAATTTTCAAACATCTGAATCATGCCGTTTTAAGTTTTAACAGAAATGGTCGCCCTCGTCGCCCTTGTGTTTGCAGGATTCAGATGTCATTGCTCATAACAGGAGAGGACGGTCTCCGATCCGATCCGAGGGAGGGGGTTACTCGAACAGCAGATCTTCTCGTGAAAAACAAAAAYGTTGGATCCATCGACGTGGCTGCCACTTTCACCAAAACTCATGTAAGTCCACCGCAACAGAGTTACAATTTAGAATACAGAGGATAGAACACGGCAATTCCGACAGAGGGTCCTTCCCATCTCCAAGCGCTTACAATTCGGTTGTCGCAGTTCATTGAAAGCACTACTCCTTCCCATTCTACTGAACAGGAGGTTAATCTTACTGTCTTTGTTCAATTGGCGCAACTCGGATGCAAAAGATTGTGACAAAAATTGTGACAAATTGTGACACAGAGCTCTAAAAAACCAGGACAGGTTTATAGATGTGATCTCCGTTTTAGGGTTCCAGTTCTGGTAGTGCCGAAGCAGTGGAATACTGCCAAATTGACGTGTGAGGCTAACCTTCTTCGGTGTTGCCATTCTTTTGCAGATTGTTCGAAGAAATTCTTATCCTCAGGATCACGCTCCCACGCCATCAATGTACCCTCCTTGGCAAGAACCACATCTGCCTGGCATTCCACCGCAACACATTCATCACCATCATTCACAGCCCATGCCGACCATCTACTTTGGATACCCAGTTGAGGGCTCGCCGTCATCGTCCGTTCCACAGTCTCCACACCAACTTTACCCCCCCGCGCAACCACATCTGGTGCAACCGGGACACATACCTCGGGCGGCACCGGGACCGTATGAACCATCTGCGCCGTCGGCTCCGCCAGCATTGTACCCCCCAGTGTATCCAGCGCCGGTGGGGGCACAAGTGACGGAAGCGCACGGGGCTCCCCCGAGCAGAGAGGAGAAAAAAGCCTACTTCCAAGGTCACCCTGAAATYGCAAATTTCGTGGATTGTTTCCATTAGAATTAGGGTGCTGCTGCTGCTGCTGGGGTTTTAGGTTGCCACTGTGTGACTGCTGTTGGAAGCGAAGTTGCAGTCTGTATACTAAAAGTAGTTGTCAGTTCTCCAGCTGTGATTCAAGCTGAGGAGTTGTTTACAATAGTCCGCACGATGATTTTTTTTTCCAGAATTCAGCGCTTCAGTTCTTATGCTTGGGTGATGTCAGGTGGGTAACCCCCAAACCTCCACTTTTTGCTACTGACTGACTTTGGAGATGTGCCCAGAGTGACGATGGAGGTTTTGGGTCAATACCTTAGCGTTTGCACCATTTGCCTTGCGTTGAAACTTGATCTGATCCGTTTTACACATGCTTTTTGTAACTGTGCCTACTTTGCACTTGTGACGTTAGGGTTTATAAATAGGGTAAATAGGGTTTATAGTCAAATTAGTCTATTAAAAAACTTTTAGAAACCATCATGTCGAAGATCTTCCTCATGATTCATGTGGAGGTTTTCTCCCCATGTATCATTGGAGAAGCCTCCATAAGATCGATCACTGGCCATTGGGAATGTTGTCCGAAAGTTTTGGAAGCAGTCAATGAGAAAACTCTGTTTGCAAATGTGTCCAAGGCATTTGAGTTTTGAGAAGAGAATTTTGCTTTCATTATGATTTTTAGCAAAATTGACGAACCAGTTTCTTGCCAGAGAGGAGGGGGCAAGGTACCTTTAGCATGACTTGCTTTTATTAATAAACTAAGTTAATCTAAGTTAATCAAAACACAACCTAAGTTAATCATCACAACAAATTTCCCAAAACCATCGTCATTAGTCCAAATCCAAAGCATGTATCAACCTCGTCACATCAAAACAAACAAGCAAGTTCAGCAGAAAAATAAAGCCAATTCTTGACTATTGTGTAATAGATCCCATCAACAATGCAATTTCATATACTGGCTGAACTAGATCTTACCGTTGTTCTCACTCCAGTACAACATTAATTCCTTTAATTTTAGCAGTAGTCCATATGCCATTTTCACATTCAAATTAACTTGCTGTGCCGATAGAACCGGTGATAGAAATGTGAATTAATTTGCAAACTGCATTTCCTCCTCAACGTTTTGCACCTCTAAKCTTATAAATTCGAACTCCTGTTTATTTCCTTCCTTACGCCATTTTGGTGGAATTACGTACGTCAATCAATTTAACCAAGTTGTCGTTGCCGCCTTCTTTTTTCACGTCCGAAACAATCCAYCCACTCAACCTACCTACCTTYAATATATTGCTAGTMCCAGAAAAGAAAAAYTYCTGCAACGACTAAGCAAGTGAAAACCACCTCCAGGTTAACCTGGCGACCCATCTTTCCCGTATCAAAATCATCMGAAGGCGATGGAGCCGGTGCGAARTTCCAAGGAGCAGGAGCTGGTGGGAACTTCGACGGAGCAGGAGCTGGAGCTTCAGGGACTGTCTTCATCGGTGGAGGAGCTGCAGGGGATTCGTACGTCTGGTTTTGATGAGAATTTCGTGTTGCTGGCGGATGCCGTGACGGCTTCGGATGAAAATCTGGATGGGAATGCGAATGCGACTGGGGTGGTGGTGGTGGTGGAGGTGGAGGTGAAGCTAAAACTGGAGGAGGAGGCCATTCTGGAGGACCAGCTAACACTGGAGCTGGAGCTGGAGCTGGAGCTCTAGGGTAGACGACTTGTCCAGCTTTGGGTGGAATTGCGGGAGGAAATGGCGGTGGACGAGGATTTGGAGGAGGTGGAGAATGGGGTGGGTGGAGCGGAGGAGACTGTTGGTGGGGTGGAGGAGGATTGGGAGGCGGTTTTAGCGGTACTGGTGGAGGGGGATGATTTGGAGGTGGAATTAGGGTTGTTGTGGATCCCGTCACCACGAGCTTGATTAGCATTCCTCCTCCTTCGCAGTGGCCAGCGAATCCACAGATGAAGCAGTGYGTGCCTGGATGCTCCAAAGTGATGAGGTCGTGGCCGGACTGGTATTGCTTGATGGGGTTCAAGCTGTTGCACGTCGCGTARTCGCTGATGTTCACTTGCTGGACGTTGTGATCCGCTGGATCATACCTAAAACCTGCAAAATCACATCACAAATTGGAGGTTTAAAACATTGATGGCGAACTTTTGGGGACATTTTTGAGAAGAAACTCGTGGCCAAGATGATGCAAGCTTCATGTGCGGTGGTGACGAATTGTGAGATCGAAACGCCCAAAGACAGAACAGATTAATGAATAAATCAGGACACATTGAATGAAGAAATGACACTTAATGGCACCCTAAACGACGCCCTTACCTCAAAAGAACGACACCGTAAGTGTCATTCAAAGTTTTGGAGTCATTCTTGGGGTGTCACTCAATGTCTCCTAACCTTTGGTAACTGATGGAAGGTTAACTTGGTTTTCAGTAAAATTAGATTATTTCAAGAATTTCGTTCAACAGTTCCATTGATCAAAGGGAGGGAGGCAACCTAACCCACATGTGWCGTAAATTCTGGGAAGACCTCTCTGTCTATGATTCTCTATGTGTTAGTGACAATATTATAGTGCACCAGCTTTCAACAATTTTAACGAAATGATTGTAAATCTCTGCTCACGATTGACCTACTTTTTTTTTAAATTTCCGCCCTGCACATCCTTACGATTGATGTCCGAAAATCACTGAAAGTTCCAATTTGAGGGGAGTCTTACTTAGTGTATCTCCAGGCACAAAGGTGTTTTCCGAAGCCCAGTCGGAGTAATAGGAAGCTGTGGGGGCGAAGTTCCACCCAGCGGGTCCTCCCACAATGTACACCACGGCCACGGCAACTTCCGCGTGACTGAGTAGAATTGTGGCTTGCAGGATGTTCAACAATATTGTGTGCGCCATCTTCAAGTTTGGCATCTTGCAACCACACTCATCTCAGCTGCATTTGTAAGCACGTTATATATATACTGCAATTGAACACCACAAAAGAAATCAGAATTGTTGAAATCACTTAGTATTATAGCTTCTTTTCTTGTTACTGCATTACACCTGGAATTGACAGTGCTTTTTCCAACGGAAATAGGCTTAACAAAATTGAGTTGTTTCAGAAAAAAAATAGTGGAAAATAGTGCAGGGAAACACCGCTCCRTGGTTGGCAATCAATTGGGTTTGACAGGAGTTCAGCGAATAGATAGGGTTACTGTGCACTTCCGAATCAGAACCCATGGCAGACACCTGAAAATGTGGAGATTTTTTTATTTTTCAGCTCAAATCAGTGCCAATCTACCCAATTGTGTGCTCACCACTGTTGCAACTTACTGATCAAAATAAAAAGATGGCTTCAAAGTGAGAGTCTCTGCCTCAAACCCAAGCAACGGAAGCAAGAGAACTCCATTGTGGTTAATCGCCAAGAAGCTCAAAAATTATTCGTAGTGTACACGTGAAGCTGCAATACGAACACTTTCGAGACTTTCGAGTTGAAATTTTCAGCAGCTCCTACAAATGTGATCCTGCAACCGCATATTTACATTRATGAATGATTTCTCTCACACCAATTTTTGGGATTCATATATTGTCCAGGTAGCTTCTACTGTAGTTGCCTTCATGGCTTTGGAAAATAAGTAATTTAACCCCTTCATGTCTTTGGAAAAATAYAGTATGGCCTGTCCTGTCACACATGGAGCGGTGGTTGGAAAGCTAGAGCACAATTTTTGAAAGCAAGTTGGGGTGTCACTAAGTTAGTTTGACCCAGATCGTCAATTTCGTATGTTAAAAACATTGGCGCTTTTGAAGGTGGGCTCCTTGAAACGTAGATTTCTATACCAGTGTTAAGTCCTAGAGTTTGGGGCTGTTAAATATCTTAATTTTGGCTCTCCAACTTGCGCCTATGTACATGAAATTGACGCCCAAGTTTTCTCATCTATTGATCGACATCATTTTCGTTAAAATAGCGGAATTTCACGACTTTTAGCACTTTCAAATCTTCCAGGGCGTGCGGCCTAAAACACAATTCTACATCAAGTCCTATGTTTGGATCCTTGCGCAGATGAATGTCCCAGTTTTGGGCACCCAGAATTGCGCAAGTGKAACTGAATCGACGATAACCTAATTACAATGCGACGATTATATCTAATTAAGATCTAATTATCTATCGAAATTGACGAGTATTTATCTAATTAGAATTGTGTTGGACAGCTCGCGTGTAACTTACCTGAATCTCTCGGGCTTTGATGGCATGCAGGGCTCGGCAAGTTTCTGACGGTCACCGTAAGTCCACAAAACCAGGCGGTCAATCCAATTGGCCACACTTTTCTTCGTCTCGAACAGTCGTCCATAGCCCACAGTCTCCCCAGGCTTTATGGCGTTCCCTTCCTTCTCCTCTGCACTCAATGCAAAGAATTCTTTCGTTACCTTCAGGAACTCTGCCATCAAAGCTGGTGGCACTCCATGATTGATAACCTGAAATTCCTCATAGCCGAAACACCCACTTGTAAGGACTACTGACTTGAAACATCATGAGTGGACAGTCACTGCAATTGCAGTGACTGGGGAGAGCAACTGAGAACAACACTCGGAACAACATCCTGGCCAATGTYACAAAAAATCATCAATTTCGTTTGAATGGTACTATTCTGGAAGCCTGAAATTGTGAACCTTCATCTGCTCAAAAACTAATCTTTCAGGTCTTGCGCCTTGAATAAGCCGAAGTTGTGAAATTGAGCCATTTTAACAGTTCTAATTGATGTTAAAATTGTAAGATTGTCACAGACCCTCGAGACAAACTTCCCCAGGGGAGCAAGCAGCTAAATTGCAGGGTAAGATCATTCAATTTAGTTGCTGGCTACCACAGGGTATTATGTTTCTTCCGGAGTCTCYACAGTCCGTACATATTCATCTGTATATTAAACCGCATGAACGCACTGGAACAWCATTCCATTATAATAACATCATTAAAACTGTACCATTGTAACCGCCTTCTCCCACTTGTGTACCGTCAACAACGTTGCCATACTGATTCTAATTCCCATGCTCATATATTTTAATTACCGCACTGACATGAATTGTTCAGTGTAAAGTCTCAAAATCACAAGCTGAAACGGAGTTGCACAGCAAGATGTCAAGCCGGCGAACAGGGAAATTAAATCTTTAACACATTCAAAGTACGGAACGATGAGGGACTCTCTTAGTTTTCGTTTCTTCATTCTTTAAAGTATCTTGGTTTTCAAGACAGTCAGGTACTTCTGTAACTTCCTCACAAGTTCTGGTAGCTTCTGTAGATCTGTCGAAGCAAAGTCTCCTCCCCTTCGGTCCAGAGCCAATCAATCTACCCATGCCATGACGGTACCTGAAAGAAGCCCCATTCTTCACAAGCCGCAGCCATCTGGGACAGGACCTCATCCCTCCGTTCGCCGGCGTCCAGCAGCAGCGACATGTCAATGACAGGAATCTGGGAGTTACCTATCGAGGGTCCAGCTCTCTGGTCCTCGGGCTGGATAAACCTCGCCGGCACTTCCTTAATCCCTGCTTCCACCAGCGGTTGCACCATCGCCATGTGCGCTTCCCTTGCGCTCGACTTTGAGGATTCGAACTCCCGGGGAGCAGCGTTTACCATAGCTACCAGTGGCATGGCTCTCAACGTAACTCTTCACTGGCACCTTACCAGCGTGCAGAAGGAGAGCTTAATTTATCGTTAGAACTTGTCTCTAAACTGTAACAAGATGTGATTAATTAATTAATGATATTCAATTCTCACCGACGGTAAACATAAGTAGAGAATCTGAAACGTACTTGGGTGCCTGGGAGCGGCATAGATCTGAAACCCCATGCTAGCTAAGTATTCCCATGGTCTTGAATGGACCAAACCTCGTCATCCTATGCGGAACAATGGTAGAGCCTCAGGCTCTGAAATACCAGAAACAATTCAAGCTCAGGTTGATCCTAGTGAGCTTGTACCACGTACTGAAAATCTGTGACTAGMSGCGAAAACAAGCGTTGTCGATGTCGAGACGAAAGGGGAATGATAATCAATCAAGGATTACTTGCAGCTACACTTGTAGAAATTGATTCTAAGGCGCAGGCCGCACTTCGGCACCTGGCCAGGCTTGCGGCACTACACTGTAGATCTGTTCTCAATGATAGACCAGGTGAATCCGATATATGCAGCGCTTCAATTCACCCCGGCTCTTCACTCTGCGACTAGCCAACAACAACAACGTACACCCAAAAAAAATAAAAAACTGTAACGATTTGTTTACGAAATACTTGAGTACATTCTCCAATCTCTCCGTCAGTTGTATACACTCTAGCTTGAATTCAACTGCCGGAACCATTAATTCGTCTCGTGACGGGCTGCCTGCTCATGCTTTCGGGATAAAACACAAGGGCAGGCACTCCAGGTATTTTCTGTCCGCTTACTAAATAATTAAGTTGTCGCATTATATTCTTGGCAGGGGTCAATCTTGATCACATTATTCAAGTGGCCTGACAGGGAGGAGTTGACGAATTGGTCAAGCAACGCAAGTAGGCCTGCCGGGAAATAAGTTCAGGAACAAGTGGACGTTCGCAGGAATCTATAGAGGTGGGTGCGTGGACTGTTTTTTTAGTATATAATTTAATAAAAAGAATACTCGATAGCTCTCTTATCTTCTCTTGTGCCTGGGCCTTTGATTTATTACCAATGGGAACAAATCGACTGATTTCGGACTTTCGGCATGTTTCGTCATGCAGGTGTCGATCCGTCCTCCAGAAAGTAACTTATCGATCAGTGTATCGATCCAGCCACATGGAGTTGAGTTCCAGACACTGGTAAGCTTAGTCTGGTACCACGGTCCTAATTAGATCTAGCTTGCCCCTTTTGATATACAGTAATATCACAACTGTAAATTAATAGCTACAGTAGTAATAACATATATGTATGAGCTCCATGCCTCCATCCTATCGGTGAGAACTGAGAATCAATGGATTTGTGAAGTTCCGTTTTTCAAAAGGTGATCCTTTCTGAACACGTGCAAAACAGTAGAGACTGAGTTAATTTTTGTCTCGGCTTAACTGTTCACCCAGAGCTTTCCATGTAAGGTAGTGAAAAAGCAAACTAAGGAAGGCGAACCCAATACCACCCAAATGTAGGGCCATTATTGATCCTAGAGTGAGAATCTATGACAGTAGTACATGGCTTATTTTCACTTATTATAACCACAACCTGACAGCCCTGCGACGTTGAAGATTAACACTCGGATGGCTCGACCGATACACTGTTTACTGATGTACAGGTAGTTGGGGCATTGACTACATTAGGAAAATACCCCCCTCCCATTTTGAAACAATACTGTTTTAATAGGTTCACAGTCCAACTTTGAAAATGTATTGTTGTAGTAGAGCATCAATACTGCAACAATATTGTTTCAATGAAAGGCATTGTATTAGTACTGATGCTATACTACAAGTCTACAACAATAAACTTTCAAATTTGGACTGTGAGCCCATTGAAATAGTACAACATCAGTACTATTTCAGACCTCGATAAGTGTTACCTCGATAAGTGTTAAAACTCTATATGTGTTGTGGAGATTTCCGCTCCCTTAAAATTAAGACTAGTAAATGTTATGTGTTAAGTGTTATGCAATGTCGCGCTCCCGACTTTGTGAATTTTACCTCGGTAAGTGATAAGTTTCCAAAAAAAGGCTTTTCGTAAGAGCCATCGCTTGGGGGGAGATAATTTTGAGGTAAAGTAATGGTTTCTAGTTGCAAAGTGACTCTAGATGTCCATTCTAGAAACAAATTGAGGTAAACTAAGTTTGATATCCTCTGAGACTTAGACCCCTAACATGAATGTTCAAGAGTATTTAAATTATGAGCTCGAGTTTGATTTGAATAACCCTTATCAGCCAGCTGATGAAGAAATTATTGAAATGCTTCCATCTCAACAAGGTAATGAACACGAAGACAGTGATCTTGATAAAGCTAATCCTCACGATATAGTAGAAGAGGTTGTAGGCTTTAAAGATGTAGGTAGTGCTCTTCAAACTRTGAAGAAGTTTTTGGAGCAAAGACCTAATGACACCATGTTATCTATTAGGAATATTGAAGCATTAGAAAAGGAAGTAGAATCTTGGCGTGTAGCAGAAACTCGCCAAAGTACTATTGATTCATTCTTTCGACAGACTTAGATGAATAATGAATCAATATTTTGTAATTTCATCCATTTTTTCTATAAAGGTTATAAGTGTTATGTGTTACCTAGTGTCTAAGTGTTAACTAAAAGTATGCTCCCAACCCGTAACACTTTTCGAGGTCTGACTATAATACAATGGGGGTGTTGGTTCCCAATGTGCGTATGATCTGTCGGTCGTGCTTTTCTCAAGCATCTTCAAGGAATCTTCGAGCATATCTGCCAGGCATTTGAAAAGGAACTAGGATACAAATTAGGTAACAAGCAGCTATTGGAGGTTTTGTCCCTGAGGCACTAAGCTAGTGGCCAGGGTGAACCAACCCCCTCATTGCCCCTGTCAGAAGGTAAATGTAAAAATTGCCCCCTACTTTGTGCCGCGTCAATTTTGTTTTTCTTCACATCTCCTAGCTAATTTGGGGCCTTTGATTGCAAATATGAATTCAAAATTTGCAAATGTTGTCATACATGGCAGATAAAATAATTCCAATATTTTCTCCAAGGAAAAGAAAAGGGGCAATGAGGGGGTCAATTCACCCTGCCGGTAGTGGTAGTGGTAGTAGTCGACAGGAAAAGAATGGGCAAATCAGTTTCGACACAAGAAAAGACGTGGGTCATTGCAAGAAACACCGGTCCTATTCTCCGTTACAAATAGTGTTGCTCTCTTGTAATTTTCAATAACTTTTGAAGCATAAATCCTGTAAACTTGAAATTTTTAGAAAGATGCCTAACTTGATGATAATCATATCTTTTATTTTTCAAAAAATTTAAAAAATATATTTATATTTAAAAATCATTTTTGCTAATTTGTCACACTTTGAGGTTTAGAGGTTTTTACTACGTTGTGGGTGATTGCAAGAAAGACCTCCCTGTTTTTGTAGCATTTGGTATAGTACTCATGTTTTTTTTGGGAATACTGAAAAATTAGAAAAACAATTTTTAAAAAATGTGAAAAATATATTTAATGTATATACCTATAAGAAGAACATACCCTATGAAGGAAAAGCGTAAGAAAATTCTCTAAGAAGGAGAACTAGAAAAGTGCAAAATTTCATGGAAATAGGTGTTTTGATGTTTTAATTTGTAGAAAATAGGAAATGTGATTTTTTTTTAAATTAAAAATTGTCAATTTGGGAGACCTTTATGATAAAGAGATTTCACCAAAATATTGATCTTAAAACCATCTTGAATGTTCAGAAGTGCGCGCACAAGAGAGCCCTGTTAGCACGCTTGTAGAGGACATAAAATAATGTTTTTTTAGATTTCCTTTGGCGGATGCATGTCCACCTAGTGTGGAAATAGACCACAAAAATTTTAGGTCTAGATCATTAATTTTGGGCACTCCCCAGTACTAAAAACCTCTAAACTGCAAAACGTGACAAATTAGCTAAATTGAAATTTAAATGTAAAATGATTTTTTAAAATTTTTGAAAAATGAGGAATCTAATTTCTATCAAGCAAGACATCTCCAATAAAATTCTCAAGTTAATTGGTCTCATACTTCAAAAGTTATAGTGGATGGAAACTCCGCAATTCGAATTGTGACACAAAATAGTACTAGTCTTTCTTGCATTC
Source organism: Pleurozium schreberi (assembly GCA_006891605.1). NCBI lineage: Eukaryota > Viridiplantae > Streptophyta > Bryopsida > Hypnales > Hylocomiaceae > Pleurozium > Pleurozium schreberi. The sequence goes on along the minus strand of VACF01000791.1, from coordinate 161,945 downwards.
ACCCTTGTGAGTCACTAAATTTAATGATTTGGAGCTGAAATTTTCATGGTCTATTAATATAGTAGAAAAGCATAAATCTACCAAAGGAAATCTAAAAATTTGTTATTTAATGTCCTCCACATGAGTGCAAACAGCACTCCCATTGTGCCCAATTTCAAAACATTGATGATGGTTCTAAGACCATTTTTTTGGTGAAATCTCATCACCATCAACTCTTCCCTATTGGACAATTTTTAATTTTTGAAAAAAAATCTTTTTCTATTTTTTACAAATTAAAATGTCAAAGTACCTATTTTCATGAGATTTTGCATTTTTCTGGTTCACCTAGTTAGAAAATTCTTCTATGTTTTTTGTTCTTAGGGTACCTTCTTCTTAAAGGTATATATATTAAATATATTTCTCAAATTTTTTAAAATTGTTTTTCTAATTTTTCGGGATTATTGTAAAATCATGAGTATTATAGCCAAAGTGTCCACGAAACGGCACGTGTTTCTTAAAATGACCCAGGTCCGTGCAGTAGAAGTTCTGGACTTCTAACAAGCGGTGTTTTGTCCTTCCTTGCAACATGACACATATGAGGGTGATTGCAAGAAAGACTAGTACTATTTTGCGTCACAATTGGAATGACGGAATTGTCATGTGCTATAACTTTTGAAGCATGAATCCAATTAATGTGAAATTTTTATTGGAGATGGCTAACTAGATTGTAATCAGACCCCTTATTTTTTTAGAAATTTTTAAAAATCATTTTGTATTTAAATTTGAATTTAGCTAATTTATCACACTTTGTAGTTTAGGGGTTTTTAGTACTCGGGAGTATCCAAAATTAATGATCTAGAGCTGAAATTTTTTTGGTCTATTCCTACACTAGAAATGCATGAATCCGTTGAAGGGAATTTACAAAAACATTATTTTATGTCCTCTACGTTCATGCAAATATGGCTCCCTTGCGCGCACAGTTTCAAACATTCAAAATAGTTTGAAGATCATTCTTTTGGTACAATATTGTTACCAAGAAGTCTTTCCAAATGGCCAATTTTTAGTTTCTTCGAAAAAAAAAATCCTATTTTTGACAAATTAAAACGTCAAAACACCAATTTTTATGAAATTTTGCACTTTTCCAGTTCTCCTACTTAGAAAATTTTCTACACTTTTTCTTCCCAGGATACCTTCTTCTTAAAGGTGTATACATTAAATATATTTTTTATATTTTTTTTAAATTATTTTTCTAATTATAGAGTACTCTCGAAAAAATTATGAGTACCGTGGAAAACGCTACAAAAATTGGTCGGTCTTTCTTGCAATCAGCCCACATCAATTGAAAATTCACAAAACTTGTGTTTTTTCATTGCGTACCAAATTGAATGAGGCGGTACCCTAAGAAGTGTCAGTTGCAGCCGCATCAGACGGTCCGCCACGCTCGTCCGTCATCAATCCATGCTTTGTCCTCGCCATGCCGCCCGACGCAATTTCCCGCCTTGTACGAGGTGAAGTGCTCCCCGAGAATTACAAATCCTACTCCTTATAGCAACCCCAAACATCGGGTTCTCCTCTTGACGAGGTGGAAATAATTATCGGAGTGAAACATGCAGTAATTGAAGCCCAAAGCACTAAGTGCAGAAATTGCAAACAACTGAAATTGCCAGAATCAGGCATGCATTTCGTGCATCACATTGGTACATTGGTAGCGTATCGAGACCCCACTCCCCTCTTTCGACGCCACAGGAAGACAAGAAAGCCCTCATGTTGCGGAGCATGAACTGCCTCAACATGCCCCCTCACGCCTCACAAACTTAAACCATTAGGAAAATTTTCAGCCCTGCAGAGGGCCGTTAAGACTGCATTTTCGGCACCCCACAATGCTAATAAAGAAAATTTAAAAAAATTAATTAATTAATTAATTAATTAAAATTTTAAAATTTTAAATAATTTTAAAAAATAGTAAATCTGATGTGGCGCTGATGTGGCGCTGATGTGGCATGTCAAATTCCAAATTTTGTAAAATAAAAAATAATTTTTTATATTTATAATTTTCTGTAATTGCACTGTAGGGGTGCAAAACTCGCAGTCTCTTGGAGGGCTAAAATTTTTTCCTAGTGACTGTACTTTGCAAATCAAATTGCAGTAATCGGACAGAAGAGTCAATGTCACAGGATTTGTGCATCCACACAATTAGGAGTGAACAAGATTCTTGTCCCAGTTGTCCTTCACTAAAGGCGCTGCATGAAAAAAGCAAGACTAGAGGCGACAGATTTTCAATGAAAAGGGTAAAATTTGCCAAATTACTTACCGTGACAATCACAGACGGCCCCACTGAGTGGTGCGATGACCGCCTCAAAAAGCTGCCTTTGTCAACGTTCTGTCCCCAATGCGGTGTCCTCCCCTGCCTTGTTGCACCTTCGCAGGAAGCTCCGTTTTGCTTGCACACTATCTTCACACCCTAAACCACCGCAGTACGATTCTATACCACAAATACGCGCACTTCCATGAAAGTATGAAACCCTTACAAAGGGCGTCCCAAGTGCACTCAATCAACATGTACGCCTAAACATCAGCGTGCAGAAATCAAATAGTCTACTCTTAAACCAGAAAGGAAAAAGAGAACCCATACACCCCTGCAAGCAAACCGCATGCATGCCTTCACCTTACAACCAAAACATTGTAGAAGAGTGTCGCAATGGAGTGGAAACTCTCCGCACACGCTGTGGCAGGTTGGGGGGGAAACAAGGTTCAGTTTCTCTAGACCTATACCTAGAGCGGCCTGAATCATTATGAAGCGGGCTGCCAGCTAAGTACTGTAGGTTCGGTAAACCCTAAACCCCGAAATATAGAACGCAACTTGTTGAGTGCAAGTAGTTTTATAGGGGGATTTTGAATTATATAAAGCAGATTCAAAAACTAATGGTGAGGTTCTTTAATGAGTCCCCTAATTTCTCATTTCTAAAGCCTTAATGGATTGAAACATGGGATTTAGAGTTTGCCTTAGAGTACCTTCCACCCAAAAAATGGTGAGGTTGTTTAGTGAGCCCCCTAATTCTCATTTGTTGCGGTTTAATGGAGTAAACCATGGAGTAATGGGTTTGCCTAAGAGCATGTTTAAAAAAATGGGGATGTTGTTTGTTTGATGAGACCCCCTAATTCTCATTTGCAAAATGATAATGGATTGAAACCTAGAGTAAGGGGTTTGCCTTACTGGGTTAAAAAAAATTAAAAATGTTGTTTGTTTAATGAGACCCCGTATTTATCACTAGCAAAACTATAATGGATTGAAGCATGGAGTAATGGGGTTGCCTAAGAGTATGTGAAAAAAAAATGGGGAGGTTGCTTAATGAAACCCCGTATTTGTCATTTGCAAACTCATAATGGATTGTAATGGGGTTGCCTAAGAGTATGTTAAAAAAAATGTGGATGTTGTTTGTTTGATGAGCCCCCCTAATTCTCATTTGCAAATTAGTACTAGATTGAACCATGGAATAATGGGTTCCCCTAAGAATATGTTAAAAAAAATGTGGATGTTGTTTGTTTGATGAGCCCNTCATTTGCAAATTAGTACTAGATTGAACCATGGAATAATGGGTTCCCCTAAGAATATGTTAAAAAAAATGTGGATGTTGTTTGTTTGATGAGCCCTAATTCTCATTTGCAATTTATTGATGAATTGAAACATGGAATAATTGGTTTGCCTAAGAGTATGTTTAAAAAAAAATGTGGATGAGCCCCCCTCCCTAATTCTAATTTGCATGGGGTAATGGGTTTGCCAAAGAATATTTGTTAAAAAAAAAGGGGATTTTGTTTTGTTTGTTTGCCGAGCCCCCCTATTTATCATTTGCAAACTATTAATGGATTGAAACATGAGGTAATGGGTTTGCCTAAGAGTATGTTGAAAAAAATATGGATGTTGTTTGTTTGATGAGCCTCCCTAATTCTCATTTGCAAAATGTTAATGGATTGAAACATGGAATAAAGAGTTTGCCTAAGAGTATGTTAAAAAAAATTAGAAACTTTGTTTGTTTAATGACCCCCAGTATTTGTCATTTGCTTCACCATAATGGATTGAAACATGTAGTAAAAGGTTTGCCTATGAGTATTTGAAAAAAAATGTGGATGTTGTTTGTTTGATGAGCCCCAGTATTTGTCATTTGCAAAACCATAATGGATTGAAACATGGGGTAACAGGGTTTGCCTAAGAGTATGTGAAAAAATATTGTGGATGTTGTTTGTTTGATGCCCCCCAAATTCTCATTTGCAAAACCAAAATGGATTGAAACATGGAGTAATGGGTTTGCCTAAGAGTATGTGCCCAAAAAAATGTGGATGTTGTTAGTTTAATGAGCCCCCCTATTTCTCATTTGCAAGGCCTTATTGGATTGAACCCTGGGGTAAGGGGTTTTCCTAAGATTATGTTTAAAAAAACAATGGAGATGTTGTTTGTTTAACCCGTCCTCCCTAATTCTTATTTGCAAATTTTTAATGCATTGAAACATGGGGTAATGGGTTTGCCTAAGAGTATGTTAAAAAAAATTGGAAATGTTGTTTGTTTAATGAGACCCTTAATTTGTCATTTGCAAAACCATAATGTATTGAAACGTGGAGTAAGGAGTTCGCCTAAGAATAAGTTACCAAAAAATTGGAAATGTTCTTTGTTTGTCGAGCCTCCCTATTTATCATTTGCAAACCCTTAATGGGCCACCATGGGGTAATGGGTTTGCCTAAGAGTAAGTTAAAAAAAATGCATATGTTGTTTGTTTAATGAGCCCCCCCCCCCCCTCCCCCTCCAATTCTCATTTGCAAATTATTAATGAATTGAAACATGGAATAGTGGATTTGCCTAAGAGTATGTGTAAATTAAAACATGGATGTTGTTTGTTAGATGAGCCCCGTTAATTCTCATTTGCAAACCGTTAATGGATTGAAACATGGGGTAATGGGTTTGCCTAGTAGTATGTAAAAGAAAATAGGGACGTTGTTTGTTTGATAAGCCCCCTCTAATTCTCATTTGCAAATTGATAAAAAAGAAAGTAGGCTAGGAACGAGCCTGACAAATTTATTACACACAATATATTCCACAAAATTGTAAACCCTCAAAATTAATGAAATATTTTGTATGAAATTGATGTGACCCCTCTAGACTTTCCCACAATTACAAGGGTGAAATGAGACACTGGAGTGCACTATCAAAATCACATAATTATTTTTCATGAAATTGACGTGACCCCCTAGCCCCCCCCTTTTAATTTTGGATGTAGCGAGACACTGGAGTACATCAGCATTCATTTGCTATGGGGAGCTACCTTGTCGCTTTAGGTGTGGCATGCCCCCCATCATGCATGGCATGTAATAGCATGTCGCATGGGTCATGGTACCCGATTGGCTGGCTTCCCGTCCCCGTCCCATCTGTCCGACAAAATAATTTCTGAAACACTACGACGCAACATATGCTTTAACACCGCTGAAGTCAACGTATGCACCTAGTTGTTGGGCATGCTCCGCAAGGCCTACAACAGGGTACAACAATATGAGATCTCACCCATTAAGAGCCTAGGGCCTTAATGAGCGGCTCAAACAAGGGTGAGAAATAGTATACACCTACCCAAAGCCATTTTCCTTTTTTTCTTTACATAGTGCTTCTAAATTCCATAGGAAATAGAGTTTTTGTTTTTTCCAATTTTTTTTCTCTAGAGACTATAAAGCACTAGAATATCTTTCAATCCACCAATTGGATTTTTCATTTTCAAAATTTTGTGGTAGAAAACTTGCTCGAAAAGTTATGTGAGGCATTGTGAACTTTTGGACATTGTTCCATTGCAAGATTGTTTTGGATGTGTTCCATGTCTTTTTTTTGCCTTGAAATTTTTTGAAGACATTCATAAAATGATTTAGAGTATGCTCAATTTTTAAATTCAGCATCCACAGTGGAAAAATTTATCACAATCAATGGTCAAAGGCAGCTGAAGTTCTTGGGAACACTGGAAAAAGAAAAGGAAGCTTTCACTTCAAATGCTTATATCTTTCAATCTGTATGGTCAAATGTCAAAAAACATTGTTGCTTCTTCTCCAATAAGTCCAATACAAGATCCTACGGTTAGATTTAAGAAAAAAACATTTTGTCAAAAAAGTCAATGAAAGAAGTTGTAGCCTGTAGGGGCCATTAAGAGTGTTTTTTTTGACAGAAAATGGCCTTGGTCCTTCATGGGTTAAATATGATTCTTCTCAACCATTTTCATGTTCGGGGAAAAAAAAATTTGTTCTTTGCACTTGCGTAAAGGTAGTGCACTTTGAGCACATGTGGAAGGTRGACACTTTATTATTTTGAGAAAATCTCTTTGTGGACTTGTGTAACTTTAATAAAAGTCCCTAATTCCCAATTGTGAGCTTCAAATTTGCATTTAGGGGTCAAAAATAGGACTCAAACCCTCCAATATGATTGAGGTAGATACCCAATCGGGAGCTATTTAAAAATAATAAAATTATTTTAAAAGAACTCGGAAACTTACTCAATGTCTAAAACTACCACATATACTTTCAATTCAAATCTCATGTAAAACCAGCATATGACACAAAAATTATGAGCAAAAAACCACCTATCCAATGCCAAGGGGACAAACAATAGGACAAGTGCTTTTTGCTATCACCGTGTGACAAATTAACAAACAAATACAATATCAACCCTATCCTACTTTAGAAGTGACCCTAGTCAACTAGAAGATAGATAAATTGACATTTTTCCAAAAATAATCCCTATGTCGGTAACTTTGGGTTTTGTCCTAGGATAGGAAAAATCCAACTTACACACCACTTCGCTGAACACGCGCGCACTAGTAAAATTTGGCAATGTCAACACAAATACTTAACCACACATAGGCTACAATCCTTACTCAAATTTGCACTTGAACAAACAGTGCACACAACATGCAAGAAGATAAAAATAATATTAATAAATATTATAAGCATAAATGACCACACAACATGCAAGAAGATAACAATAATATTAATAAATATTATAAGTATAAATGAGCACAATAACAATGCTATTGTTTTCAATTTCTCTCCCTTATATACTTTCTCCCGGGAAGGTCACAAACTTTCCCAAGGGTTATTGTGGCTTTTTGTATTTAACTTTTAATTAAAAAAAAATTTTAATTTTTTTAATTTTTAACATTTCTACCCCTATGATAAAACCCGTAGTCCCTTTTAGATTTTTTAGGCTAATTGTAAGTTATTAATTATTTAATTGCAAATTTTAATGATAATTGTCTCTAATTGTCCTAGAAAAATCAAAATAGTTTATTCTAAATTTAAATTCTGGCCTACAGGTGAACAATTTTTGTTTTAGAATTACTTGTCAAAGTTTTATGAAGTACAACCAACTCTATTTATAACAAATTTTGTATTTTCTTCAATGATGCGAGTAGCTTGGTTGTTTGATGATTTTTGTGCAAAGTTTGAATAAGTCCATGTTGCAAAGTGGAGGGATACCTATTGAAATGCAAATTCTATGTCTAAACTCTAAATATACTAGAATTTAAAGTGCTTGGCAAAGCTCCAAATCTATTATCCTCTTCCTGATTAACTCTTGAAAGGGTTAAAATTTCTCTCAAATTTATCATATAGCTATTTTTTTAATAGGAAATAAATCTATTTATAGATAATTTGCACTTTATTCATTCAAAATTGGAATATTAGTCATCTACTTTTTTTGATAATAAATAATCTTTTAGTGACAAAAAATAGTGATTTAGAACAAAAAATAGCTTTTGGATAAATCCTTAAAAAATTCTTTTTGGCAAAAAAATTCCACTACATGGAACAATGTTCATTTGTTGCTTCCGATTTGATTATTTTATAGGTAGACATGTATCTTTCAAGTGGGCTAATAGATTCTATATGATTTGTGCAAAAATTAGTTCTACTAACTTACGCCATGATCCTGAAAGCAATTTATTTTTTTTGTTGAATCATGTCAAATGTTTTATAGAGTTGCCATAAATATGCTCTCTTCGTAAAGAATCCTCATTGAGGTCTTCACATGCAAAACTTAATGCACATTCATTAAATTAAATTCCATTTCTCAAAACATCCACTTTTTGTATTCAATTTTAATCCCTAAAGGACTGAGGCTCATTTCCAGCACAAATTGTGCAAAATTGTCACTTTGTAGGGCAATGAGAAAAAAAAGGGGGGGGTTCAAAATTCAACCATATAAATTTGTCCTAGAATGTTATGGGAATGCGTGGAAAAGATTTCAGAAACTTTGACCGCACGGATTGAAAGGTTATAACGTTTGAAGCTAGAAAAAAAAATTATTTTTTAAGCTTGCCGATAGGGCGAACAAACTTTAAAACCTCCTGGATTGAGATTTTTACACTATACATGGTTATTTTTTTTGACATTTTCATCTTGTATCATGTAAATTACACATTTGCAAAATTTCAGTCCTAAACCAATAGTTTTGCATATGTTGCCCGAAGCTGCCTGAGCTGCCTAAAAAATTTAGGGCGGCATCACTTTTAATCCGAGCACCTGATCGGGAAAAAATTACATTGGAATTGAATGGTTCAATTGTTTTGATTAGGTATCAATTTATAAAATCAAATCAAATTAATCTCTATTTATTTGGATATATTTTTAGCCACCCATTTTGACATTGAAATTAAAAAACTTTCTAACTTTTGCAATTTTTATCAAAATGACATGAAACAAAGTTTCACATGTAGATTAGGGTGATTAAAATCTGTCCTAAAAAATGATACAAAAATCTCAAATAATAATACAATAGAGCATGCCTAAGTTCTCAAAAACCAAATGTAGGATCTTTGGTCTTTTAGGGGTTAATAAACAATTATGTGAAGAAAAAAAGTGGTAATGGGACTAATAATTTGAATGAAATTATACCTAAAGGTGTTCATGGTGTAATTAATAAATAATCATTTGAGTTTTTTGTAAACACTTACAGTAGTTGCAATAATTCATCAATTTTTAAGTTAAGAAATAAACTTTAAAAAGTTCTTGTAATCCATGAAATTTAYTGACCATATTTTACTTGGCTAGTTGAAGGGTTGCTATTATGTGAGCAAGAAGAGTAGGAGCCCATAAGCCTTGAATACTACACACTTATGTAATAGGTGTATATACTATAGAAACCGTCTGATTATAGGATACATATGTTACAAATACCCATATTATAGATGTTTATGATACATACACCTTCTATAGTATGTAGTATCTATATTATAGGTAACTATATTGTAGGCTCAATGCTCACAAGCTCGCATTCTTGGACTCACATACTAGCACCGTTGGAAAAACACAAAGATTTCAAAAAACATTCCTACTTTCAGCATTTATCAAATTTGATTTTCCAACCTTAATGAAATATAATTTTACTTTCAAGATGATATGTCAACCATGGTACTCACATATGGTATTCATGTCAAATCTAAGCAATACMAAAATATCAAGTAGTCATGATTGGTTTTATGATTTCTTCATAAAGCTTTAGATAAATATCTTTGCAAATAAATTCAACTCTGAAGCAAATATAAACAATTATGCATAAGAGACATTGAGATTGTAAGATAATATTTCTTTTCTTATCACCAAATGACCATTTCTTTATCTCTTACATTACAATTTCCTACAATRAGAAATGGCTCAAATAATACCTCATATAAAATTCAGGTTTACTTGGTTTGGTAAGCCAATGTGCTAAAAATGCCATCATATAATCAAATAAAAGACTAGCGTATGCATAAATATCATGAAGTTCAGAAAGTAATTTTCTTAATTGGAAATAGCTTATTTTTTTTTACTTTTGACATATTGAAATTATTACATGTTAGAAATCCATTGATATCAATTTTTCTTTTCATCATGTCCTCATAGCTACATGAAAAAGTTAAAAAAAAAACTTGAAAGCACACTCAATAATGAAATGCCTACGTCCACATATTTCATTTGAATCAGTTGCATTGATACTGTTCAACCACAAAGAACACACACATGAAACAATCATTATTTTGAATAAAATGAAAAGTAAATAAATTCATAAAATAATTCTTAAAATTTAATGAAACATGTTATAATATTATTGAATTATTTTAATTTACTAAATTCAACCTCAACAGGCAAATAAATAGTGTCACAAAATACACTTATGGTCAAGAATTCAAATCTATTATGCATCAATCAACATGTCTTCAAACTTCACTTTTCCCTCAATACATTCACTTAAATTGGATCTATATACATAACATTATTAAACCCTAAAGGACCAAACTGCGTTTTTTGGCAACACAACAATTTTGGGCAACTCACTAACAATGGATTTTTTAATTTTTTTCTTCTAAATTTTCACACAATATGTGTCCAAGGAGTAGCTTTGAGGCCCAACAATTTTCATGACTTTTGACTACATRGTCAAAAGGTTATTGCAAGATATGTACTTTTCTTTAATCTTCGGGTAGCCCGAGCAAAATCACTTTTTTTAGAAATAAATACTTGAATTTGGTTTTCTAGATTTATTTATACATGGAAAGGTTTGAATGACTCCATTTTGATCAATTAGTCAAAAGTTATGAAGAGTTTTTGTTTGCCGGCAATCATCGCTAAATTAAACTTTGAAGTCCTTTATTTAACTCGTTTTTCATTAATTTTGAAAAAAAAAATAAAAGCATTGGATGTACATTGTTTATTAGAACATTGCAACCATTGGGATTGGCATTTTTCAATTTCATAAATGAATTGTTAACAATTTAGTATTTTGAATCATTCTCTACTTCTTTCTACTTACTATTTGTTTCCTACATGTTGTACAAATGTATTGAAAATTCTCAAGATTGTCGCCAACTTGACCTAAAGAAAGAATCGAAAGAGTTACAACCATTTTGGACATTTTTTCATACAAATGTGGTCTTCTAAAGTGCAGCTGCCCGGATTTTCGCAGGGATAAAAAAAATGTTTTTGTCACTTTAAACACAAATATCTTGCAATCCATATGGTGGAAAAATCTAAAATTTTTGCCACATCTTTCCAAAGTAGTTACTACAAGATTCTATGGTTATATGTGTCCAAAAATGTTTTTTTTCCTAAAATTTGGTACTTGTACCTAAAATGGCAGTTTTGGAGCGCTTTTGGTGAAAGCATAGTCAAAAACTTTTAGGGGTTAACAAATGCATCTATATATGGTGTCTTTGGTGAACAATGTAGTTGAGTTAAGTGTAGTTTGATAAAATTTTACCATAACTTTAAAAGAATCAAGTTTAAGAGAATCATGACACCTACAATTATATATCCAACTTCTAATCAATTATTGTGGAAACCATTTTGACTTAAAATTGTAGGTATAATTTAGGGTCAACACATCCTGCCTAAATATCATTATGGTTTTTAAATCCATTCAATTGAAAAACTAAATAGAAATGTTTGGTAAGACACATTTTTCTCCATACAAGACAAGTTTGACATCTATTTGAAGAAATAGTTTCTTTCATCCTTGACCTATAGCTACAATGATAATGTATATGCAAAAAAATTCTTCATAAAAGATTACAAGCATCATTTGTAATGCAAACACAAGTGCTCACTGTGGGGCTCACTGTATAGGTGCTTAGTGCAAAAGGTGAACCTTTGTTTTGGAGTTTTGTAGATTTTTGACCCTAGAAAGATGTTGTGGACACTAAATGTTTGATGAATGACCAAAAATCTTTCTATGTAAGACAAAAGTGAAGATGTTCATAATTGGAACTTTGTTTGAAAGTGGGAGATCATGCACAATTGTTTGTTCTTCAGCAAGTTCTCTAATTTGGGTTTTTTTAAGTAAATGATTCACATGATACCCCAAAGGACAATTTTTGTAGTGATCAACTCGTCCTTCTAGGGTTAAAATCCCATGCACACCACAACACACCATCAAAGTAGGCACCCATATTAGTCTAAAATTTTCTTGTATTTACCAACATTTAAATTGGGTTCGAAGTTCAAATGACTAATTGGTGTGTGTGATGACACAATATTAAACTTACAAGATGCACTGCTGCTGTTTCCATAACCTTTCACTGCCGGAGCTGGAGGTCCACATCCAATCTGTATTTAGCACACAATTCGTCAATTTTGTAAACATTGCTATTGATTCATCAAATGAATTGTCCCCCCCTTTCCCACACTTGCTTTTTTCTCATCAATCAATACAAGACCAAACTTTAAACTAATTATATAAATCAATAGATCAATTAACAGTAGGAATTTTCAATTTGATGAATACTTGGTTCTTTTCGGTTATCAACTACTATCCATTTGAAAGAGACACANTGACGATGTGTATGCAAAATACTCATCATAAAATATTACAAGCATGATTTGTGATGCAAATATAAGTGCTCACTATATAGGTGCTTAGTGACAAAGGTGACCCTTTGTTTTGGAGTTTTGTAGATTTTCAACCCTAAAAAGATGTTGCGGACACTAAGTGTTTGATGAATCATCAAAAAATACTTCTATGTAAGACAAAAGTGAAGATGTTCATAAGCGGAACTTTATTTGAAAAGGGGAGATCTTGCACAATAGTTTGCTCTTTAGCAAGTTCTCTAATTTGTTTTTGTTTTAGTAAATGATTCACATGATATCCCAAAAGACAATTTTTGCATTGACCAACCCGTCCTTCTAGGGTTAAAATCCCATGCACACCACAACACATTGTTAGAGTAGGCACCCATATTAGTCTAAGATTTTCTTGTATTTACCAGCATTTAAATTGAATTCGAAGTTCAAATGACTAACTGGTGTATGTGATGACACTTAATATTAAACTTACAAGATGTACTGCTGCTGTTTCCATAACCTTTCACTGCCGGAGCTGGAGGTCCACATCCAATCTGTATTTGACACATAATTTGTCAAGTTTGCAAACATTGCTATTGATTCATCAAATGAATTCTCCCCCCTCCTTCCCACACTTGCTTTTTTCTCATCAATCAATACAAGATCAAACTTTAAACTAATTATATGAATCAATAAGTCAATTAACAATAGGAAATTTCAATTTGATGAATACTTGGTTACTTTTGGTTATCAACTACTATCCATTTGAAAGAGCCCCCCCCACTAAAGGCACGCTTACATGTATTGGTGGGTGGGCATACTTTATAGGGTGCGGTGCAAGTTCGAGTAATAATCACCCACTAGGTCTACATGTATTATTCATTCCTTCAAGATTGTTTAGTCTTGCCCAATGAGGTTGTTCATTGATATCAGTGAAATATAAACTTTTGCTTTTGGAATTATCAATGATTGGCAAAACAATTGGCGGAGCCTATTCTGTCTTATTACTTCAATCAGCACAGAGTTGCCGAACTAGCTCACATGTAAGCCTGCCCTAATAATTTATTTAAGATACTTGGTTTACTTACAATGAGTCCTGGAGGCACCAACAAAGTGCTGATGCCTTGAATGGATTGTGAAAGTTTGGTGCTCAAATCCGGGTCATTGATAGTCGAGTACCCGTTGAGTCGGATTCCCCCTTTGGTGATGTTCAACTTGTGTCCCGTAAAAGCCGTGGCCGAAACATAGTCTGTGTTGATGGCCAAATTCTTCATTTCTTGRTATGATAAGGCCTTCCCGGGAATGATATGGTATTGCAACACACTAGTTGCAATTGTCTTTCCAGCTAGCGTCTCAATATTTGTGAATAGACACGGATATTTCTGTGCAAATTTCCACTCCAACCACTTGAAAATATTGTAAAAAAAAAAAAATTAAACCAAAGAGCATTCAATGGATTCATAGATTTTTACATCTTAAAATAGTTCATTCAAGTCCTTTTTTTCGCATATTTTTGTTTTAAAGAATTCAGTTGAGGCTATAATACTCAATCATGGCAAAATATTCCATAATTCTTTTGGTTATTTCTATACAACTTATGACTGTTTGCAACAAAAACGCTAAACGATTGCATTTGCCCTTCAATTTCCAACATTAACTAGCACAATTTTATTTCAAAAGTTGGTGGTCAATTCACAATATTTTGTTCGGAAAAAAATGATTAAATAAAATGATGGAGTCCATGATCATCCAATGGTGGTGTTTAATTAGTTTCCAATTTAGAAATACCTTAACGGCTTTGTTTTGAGGTGCAAAGAAGGTGAACGTTGCCGATGGTCCTTGAGCTGCAGGCCATGATGCATTGAGAAGAGCTTGAAGGGTGTTGCCACTGCCTTGGTACCTCGCTGGCAAGGCCGGAGGTATGCCTTGCCTCGCGGCTTCCGCTACGTCGATGCACATCAATAAAATTACTACAATTGTACCGATTAATATCATTGCCCCGTGAAATTTTTTTGTATACTTTGTCTTGAGTGGACACCTCCAATCCCTAATCTTTTGATCTTCTATTTTCATATTAACATGATGCAACAAATTTATACTTAAATTCAACCTTGGTTGAATTTTCAATCAAGCTTACAATTTTGATCAAATAGTCATTTGGTATGATTTCTTTGATTATTTTGCCACAATCAAACAGATTTGAAACTTTGATGCTCCCACTCATTGCCAGCAAAAAAATAAATCCATGCAACTAAATTATATTTCATTTGTGTCAAAAAATTATTGAATAAATAAATAAATATATTCATATCAAGTGAAGGACTAATGTAAGAATTTGCCTTCATTGATTTTAGAGACCGACATGGGAGCAATCATAAGAGATTATTGGATTGAAGACCTCCCTGCTATCAATCTCAATCAAAATTATGAGTGAAAAGATTTTTTTATTTCTTTGATGATTGTGGCATTCACGAAGGATAATTATCACTTCGATTTAACAGTCAATAGAAGAGTTGAATCATAACAAAGTAATTTATAATTTATGACATAATAGGAGTTGAATAATATTATTATAAGATCATAGGTTATAGTGGTGGTTTAGTTGAGAGTGTTAAATTTCTAACTCATTGTAACCTCCGCAGTCAATGTTTTTCATTAGAAACATCATTGAGCTTATTATTGGTCCTTTTGTAGAATGAACTTAAATACCATTGAATGATCAATGACCCTTAGGTTTATATATGTAGGGTCTTTTTGTCCTTAAGGTGAAAACACGTGAAATTGTCAAAATTAGCAATTTAGCATAGTTGGAAGCACTTTTTTCAAGAATTTTTTTTGATGTATTAACAATTGAAAATAAAAAAATTTCTATTAAAAAAAAATTAGGATCTTTGAAAATGACATGTAATTGTTATAACATTTCAAAGTGGAAGCTCCCTATGAGATTGTGGCACAACTTGGTTATAAACCAAAATCTAGATAATTAGCAATCAACCAATTGCAATTAAGTATGAGAGTGGTTTAATTGCGCTATGGAGGACACTTTCAATAGGTGTCTGTAGGTGAAAAATGATATGCAAAAGTTTTTGTGTCTGTAAGTCAAGAATGGTATGCACATAATTATGCAAACATCTTTGTGTCTCCAGGTCAAGAATGGTATGGAGACATTTTTGAATGTTTTCACCATGTGTGAGTGACCATAGGATGCACTTATATGTGGCATGAAACTCCTTGTGAAGCTTGCTAAGAAAAAATCCCTTAAGAAAAATTTAAGGATGTACGAGTATTATTTATAAGATTTTGAATTTACATTTAGAAGCACAAACGAGCTAATCAACCCTACTATAGTGTTTAAATTAAAAAAAATAATGATGGATGACTTTCAAGATTACTGTAGAAAATAACAAATGCTCTTATTGGTCCAAAATTGATTGGATCATTTTTGGCAAATTGGTGTGGTAATAGGAACTTGTCATTTCAAAATTAATACAAAATTAACCACCCTTATGTAGAGAGGATAAGTTTCACTAGTAGAAAATTCAATTTTTCTTGTTGTTTTGGTCGCGTTGTTCCGGTCACGTTTTGACATAAATCTAAGAGAAAAATTGAATTTTCTACTAGTGTTTTCACATCTATCCATCCAAGTGGAAAGGAAAAGATTTCACCATCCTTGAGATTGTTCACTATGTACCTACATATTCCCTCCATATCATAAGATAATATACCCATCATGGATTATTATTCTTGTTGATGCCAATAATAAAGTCAATTGAAGTAATAAAATAATGAACTTGTAATTGTCATGTCTTTTCAAGCTCCACGAATTTAGAGCCTCATAATATTTTTGAGTTGTATAGGTTTGAATTCTATTACATTCATCTAGGATGAGATAGGTTGCCAATGGTCTTCCAATTCTTTGAATGGCCTCTAAGGATTGTTTCCAAATATTTTTTTTTTATAGAAATATTTGAAATTTTGACATCTTCAACTCAAAAATCTTGAGTAAGTCTTCATTACAGTAGTGGTGTGGAAAATAGCAAGTTGTCATTTCATTTATAAACTACTTTTCTATTTTTTGAATTCATTGAATTAGGTCTTGACTTCTCTTTGTACTACTACTAAAGTTTATCCAAATAGTGCAAGAGTTTGAATAGTAGGAGAGAGTTTGTCACAAGAATTGCATGGATTATAGACAAATGTGGTTTAATCATTGTGAATTTTTTTGGATGAGATTGAATTGAATTTATATGAAACAAAATGAATGAATCTTTTTAGATGAAAGTTGGATGAAAATTTCACTCTTTGAGATAGTTAGGAAATAGTATACTCTACAATTTGCTGATTTTATTAGAAATATTAATTACCATCATATTAATATCCCTTTGTATTCATAAAATTCCCAAATTAAGTCAAGTGGGTGTTATTTTTGAAATGCACACTAATTGAATAAACTTGATTAGTAATTTCAATTTTTCTTCACATGTTCAATGTAGCTCCCATAAAAATATCTTGAAAGCATTCATAATCTACCTAGTGGATGCAACGACTCTTTGGCGCACTTTAGACTAGAGACTTAAAGTTTTGAGAGCAAAATTTAGCTAATGGAAGCTTCAAAAATTAAGAAGGAAGTAGCTATATCTTTGAAATCTTTTAGGCCAARGGAGAGAAAGATGATGACAACTTTTTGTTCTTTATAACAAAAAAGTGCCCAAATTTAGATTCTCCTAAAATTGTTATCAAGCCCATCAAGAGAGGTGGCTTGCCTACAGTTCTAAGGCACTCTTGAGTTAAAAGGCTCATTGCCAATTATTTAAAAATAATTCACATGAAAAATGACTTAGTTTTGAAAATATACCAAAACTACTAATATATTAGTGATGTCTCCTCTCACTTTATACTACTATAGTTGCACAACACATCTGTTGCAGAATAGTAGGGCTATTGCATCTATGGCAAATAATAATAACTTTTCAAAAAATTGAATTCACCTCTATAAAAGTTCTTATAAATTCCTTTGCCAAAGAAACTATTTGAAGAATAATCTCAACTCCTAATTCTGAAAATATTTTAGATGAATTAGTATTCTACCACAATACCTTTAAAATACCTTTTGAAAGTCACAAACTCCAAAGACTAGCCTTTCAAAGAATTTTCTCAACAAAATTTGGCTTCTAGTCTAGTCTAAAGAAAAACTTGGAATAGGAGCTCCCTGCCAAATTGCTGACTGAAATGAACTAACCTCGCCTTGCTTGGCCAATCAGGAAAACCTTGAATTATTTTATTTTTCACGCATGATAAAATTTGCAAATTTTGAATTCATATATGCAATAAGAAGCCCCAAATTAACCCGCAAAGGACACCATAGATGTTTAGTGTGTGATGAATGACAATGCATTCTCCTATGTAGGATAGAAAATCAATTATTCATCCTTGGAATTAAGTGTGGAAAGTGAAAATCTTCTACACTACTTTGACTTCAAATGAATTCCTTTAATTTTTTTAATACCAATTATTCCCATGGTTTCAAAAATGATGATTTCCACAAGGACCCCACGTCCTTCTAAGATTAACTAGGAGTAGTGTGCAAGGTAAATTAATCAAGCCCCCAATAGGGGCTTTTTATTTTACTTGGAGTGGTGAGCGGGGGCTCGGTATATCTATGAATTTGAGTCGGATAATGCAATAGAGTTAAATGTCTGTAACGCAGCATGGGGGCGGCCCCGTGAAGTAACAGTAACAGGTACTCTCTCTCCAAAATGTGAACATTCTGAAAACAAAAATCTKCTTTTTCTCAAGATTTGGTAGATACTAGATCCGCTTGAGGTGTTGCTATCGTTTTCTTCGTCTCCCTGAGTTCTTCGTCTYCCCCAGACCCCCTTCACCAGTGCGCAAGCTTCGTCCTGTTTCCAATCAACTGCGAGCTGCGGCTCGTGTGGCCTCCGTCGGAACGTTTCTGAAGCTCGCTCAGATGAATTTGCGACAATAGTAGCGACCATTACGTGAAATAACTGAATGGAAGCAATCGCGAACGATTCCCGACACTCGGCAATCTACAAGCTGAACTAAGTTGTCCATTTAGGGTTTCGCGAGGGTTTGTAAGGAAATCGTTTCGAGATGGCGGATTCCGGWGACGACGATGAGGAGGAGTACGAGGAGGAGGGCCAGGATGAATATGAGAAAGACGGTTTCATAGTTGATGAGGAAGAGGACGAAGATCCTGAAGAAGAACCGCAGGAGAGTAGCGACGAAGAGGTGAAGGCGAAGAAAAAGAAGCGTAAGAAGAGGTACGGGACTGTCGTKTGGTTTGGACGGAAATTGTTGGGAGAGATGGAGCGGCCGGCTATTTGTTCTTCCTCCACTGAGGCTGTATTGTTTGTGTTATCATCTTATCGATCGTATTCACCGCATTTGGGTTTTCTTCGTTCCTGACCCGGTAACCTGCAGAGGGGAGGAGACCTACGAGCTTGACGAGGATGATTACGATCTGCTTCAAGAAGCGAACGTCACGGGATTTCATCGACCACCTAAAGCAGTACGTTCTGTCTCGTGTAACAAAAGATTGCATTGGTCTGCAAGAGCGGTTTAGTTATTTGGATTTTAAAGATTGACCGGTCTTCATGCCTGTTATAAGTTGCGTGGAGCAATTCGTTGAGTGTTTGAAAATTTTCGCTTGAATTTCACGATTCAGTAGTACTCCTGTTTCTCATGGACGTTCGTGTCCTGTTACTTACACAGGATGGGAAAACAAAATTTAAGCGACTGAAGAAAGGTGGAATTGGTGGAGAGAAAGGATCTGGGGGTATCGGTTTCTCAGATGAAGACGAGGAGGACGATGGAGGTGGTAGGAGAGGTCGCACAGCCGAAGAGGAGCTCAAAAGGTCTTTGTTCGGAGAAGACGATGGTATGTTCAGCAGTGGAAATGCTTTTAGTGAAATGTTGGTTCCAACTTCAAGTTGTCTTTCACAGGTTTTATTCACTCTGATTCAAGGTGCATGTCTTTAGCGTTGAGTAAGGAAATTTCTGTTTATTTTGTGACAGGGGCTGCGGCTGAGGACGTGGTGGAAGAGGAAGAATTGGATGAAGAAGAGGAATTGGGAGAAGAAGACGAGATGGCTGATTTCATTGTCGACGAAGAAGAAGTGGACGAGCATGGAGAGCCTTCTAAGTATTGGCCGTTACACCTCACCTTCAGTTTGGATTTTCATATATGGTTCTTTGTTTGTATTGCATGCYCAGTCTTGTTGATCACGTTAAGGAACTCTGTTCATGTATGCGGTCAGCTTGTACTTTCAACTTGAGTTTTTGTACTTATCTTCTGTGCTTTTAGACACAGGAAAAAGAAAGTTAAGAGGAAAGAATTTAGACAAGCTCCTGGAATAAATTCTCTAGCATTACAAGAAGCCCAAGAGATTTTTGGAGATGTGAGTTCTTTGCTGGAGGAGAGAAGAAGACGTGAGAGGGATACACTGGCTGGTCTCGATGACGAGGAAAGAGCTGATGATGATGAGGATGACGATGATTACGGCCGTGGTCGAAAACCGCCACCCCAGAAGCTGTTGGAGAAGCAGTTTGAACCTAGCTTGCTAGAAGAGAAGTTCTTAACAGAAAGAGATGACCGTTTACGAGAAACAGACATTCCTGAAAGACTYCAAGTACGTGTCTTTACTTACAGTTCTTTTTCTGCTTAATTGCTTTTGAAATTTTTCTTTACGCAAGTGCACTCACCCACTGGTTCCGCTGATGTATTTTTCAAGAGAATTTTTGGTGTGCCCCGGAGGTTTCCCTTGGTCTAGTGTTGATTTACTCTTCCGCATTTCTTCGCATATAAACCACCTGGAAATATGTTTGGTTCGTCATCTTTTAATCTCTCCTTCTTAATCTTGGACTGCAGATATTGGAAGAAGCTGCTGGTACTTTGACTTCCTCGGACATGGCAATTAGACAAGCAGCTGAATGGATTTTTGACAGAGCCTTTGGTCACCTTGCAGTACCTGCCCGTCCTGAATTTGAGAACCTTGCCAGCGATAGAGATTCCGTTTCTAGACAAATTGCAAACGTCTTGCGTTTTGTACATGATGATAAATTCGAGGTATGCTTTACTTAATGCAGACATGTATTTAYGTGAAGAGTATATTTAAACTATCACGTTGTTAAAAATTGTTCTTAGTGTCCACAGTATTAGCAGTTGGAATAGAAAAACGGGAGGACAGCAAGTGATTTCGATGGTATCGGGGTTCTTGACCTCTTTATGTTTTTACTACAGATTCCATTTATTGCAATGTATCGGCGGGAAGACTGCCTTGATCTTCTGAAAGAGCCGTCGGATGATCACGAAGACAAAGAAAGGCCTGTGATTCAACAATACGCGGTCCGCTTTTCATAATCTTTGATCAGTACCTGATATTGCATGTCCTCTTTTGTGTAGATTTGTAATTTCCCTGATGGTGTTTGTTCGGTTTATCATAGGGCTCTGTGTGTTCGGACTGTATACGGTAATCACCAGTCATTTGGAGGAGGAAATTGGCAAGATTTAAGCTTGTTTTGTGTTGCCAGTTCAAATTGCTTACTCGTTGATTTGATTGCGTGATACAGTTGGTTACAATTGTTGGGATTCGGGGCGTACCTGAACTTCCTTCGTTATGTTCTCTTCCGGCTTTCTCGGGCTGATAAGTGGGTTTGTTGCAGGCACTCTGGGCAATTCAACAGTGGGACAAGAAGTGGCTGCTGCTGCAGCGTCGGAAGACAGCGCTTCAGGCTGCTTATGACAAGCGTATTCCTGCTGATGTTAGAGATGACGCCGAGAAAGAAGAGCTTGTTGATAAGATGTTCCGTGCACTTGCAGATGCCCAGTCTGATCAAGCTGTAGATGATTGTGATGCCAAGTTCAATCTTCACTTTSCTCCTGATGAGATTGAAGTTGTGGATGGTGGTTTCAAGCGCCCCAAGAGACGGTCACTTTACAGTATCTGTCGTAAGGCAGATCTGGGTGCGCTTGCGAAGGAATTTGGATTGGCACCAGATCTCTTCGGAGAAAATTTGCTGGCCACGTACAAGGTATGTGCAAAGACCTCTTTGATCTGGAGTTTGTACGATTTGTATGAAGGGCTGTCTTGTCTCTGAAATCTTCATGTAGTTTCTACTTTAGGGACCTTCATTTATCGCATCCTTACGGAGTGAATTTCAAGCACGGGTTCAATGATTTCCTACAATACAGGGGTCTTTTAAGGGGTTGATCGCATTAGCTTTGATTTTTATGAGTACACTAAAGTCCTCAGACATACAAGTGCCCCAGAGAGAGAGAAATGCATCTTTAATGGCCGAGTTCTGTAATGTGCTCCAGCAGCAAGCATTTTTCTGAAGGTTTTGTTCTTGCTATGCAGAGGCATGATGTTGAGGATAAACCTGTTTCACCAGATGAGCTTGCGACCAGGTTTTGTGCATCGAATAGATCGGCAAATGAGTTTAGGGACCCTGGATCTGTGCTACGAGGTGCTAGGCACATGGTAAGTGTCTCTTTGGGTTTCGGTATTTTTGTTGATACCGGTATTGTAAGCTTCTCCGGCATCGTATATAGTTGTCTACAGTAGCTGTTTGGGTACAGGTCCGTAAGTTTATCTTTGGGAGAAAAGTGTCTTTTTTGAAATGTTCACTGTGCTGATTCAATCGAACGAGCAACTCCTGCAACACTTTTAATAGTAAGTTATACCGTTTGGAACAGTCAGGCGGGGAATTCCTAACTTTCTTATATGTATTATCCAGGTTTCTGTGGAAATCAGTACAGAGCCTGCAGTGCGTGAGCATGTTCGGGGTCTTTATTTAGAGAGGGCAGTGGTCAGCACACGACCGACGTCAGATGGGAACGATGCGATTGACACATTCCATGAATATGCGGGTGTGAAGTGGCTATTAAACAAGCCAATCATTGCTTTCAATGATGCCCAGTGGCTTCTTATTGAGAAAGCTTCTGAAGAGAAACTTCTGGAGGTCACAGTTAGCTTGCCGAAAGAACAAATTGCGTCCCTGATGCAAGATTGTGAGGCATTGTATTTGAGCGACGGTGTTAGCCTCACAGCGCAACAGTGGAATGAACAAAGAAAGCAGATTTTACGGGATGCCATAGTGGCGCTTTTGCTCCCAGCGATGGAAAAAGAGGCTCGGATGTTGCTGACCACAAGGGCGAAGCACTGGCTATCAGCGCAGTGTGGTTTGCAGCTATGGAATAGAGTTTCCGTTGCTCCATTTGTTCCTGAGAAGGCTAATGATCAGGATGAAAGGTGTGATGAAGGTTTCTGCACTTTTCTCCTATTCTGTCCTCTTGCGCCATCTACTTTTCTGGCAGTGTAGTTTGATGCGCACTGGTGAATCCGCATTTTATCCTTATTAGCCAAGTAGTTGATTCTTCAATATAAACTGGCCATGCCGAGGTATTGTTCTCCAAAGCTCAGTACCCTCCGCTTCTCATCAGACTCTTTATTATCTGGTTTCCTAACTGAATCTGAAATGTTGTTACTTACGATTCATTATAGTAGCTCTTCGTCATCATTCTGGGAAGCGCTTAATGAATTTGTTGGGGACTTGATAACAGGATGGATGATGGCCCTTCACTACGGGTGCTAGCATGTTGTTGGGGCCCAGGCAACCCAGCAACTACTTTTGTCATGCTAGATACAGCTGGAGAAGTAATGAGCGTTTTGCACACTGGATACCTGAACATGAGGGCTTCAAGTCCTGAACAGAAAAAGAGGAAAGAAAATGACCAAAATCGCCTACTTCAATTTATGAGGGAATACCAACCTCATGTTTGTGTCCTGGGTGCTGCAAACCTGCATTGCCGACATTTAAGCAACACCATTTTTGAAGTAAGGATGTTCTATGTTCATTTGCAACTCTTCATTTGGAGATGCTTTCAGGATTTCTGTTGCTTCAAATATGCTTTCGAGTCGGTCGTAGACTACAGTGGATCCTATAATGCAAATCGACCCGAATTCAGGAAGCACCCGTCAGGGTGACTGTTAGTGAGGCTRACGACGATTGACATATGATTTACTTTTGGCTGACTTTTTTCGAACTTTATGTATCCAGGTTATTTTTAAGGTAGTCGAGGAGCATCCTCGCGATTTAGCAGAAGGACTAGATATGATTAAAGTGATTTATGGAGATGAGACCATTCCTTCATTGTATGAGAATTCAAGAGTTTCTCAGGAGCAGCTTCCCGGGCATCCAGGTTCTTATCTTCTCTTTCTATTCTTTAAAATTTATCTACACATRGGAAGCTCGAGGCACGCAACTCGCGGCAGTTAATAACCCGACTGAATTTTACTGGTTTTGCACCTTGGTTTGTCTCCTTGCTTTGCCTGAACTCAACAGCATGAGTCGTTTGACTTATTTTATTTTGATGCTACGTTGTTGATGGTGTGAGTGGGACCCACTTGAACTAGGCTTGCTGAGTGGTGTCTGTTTACTAGATTCGTTACAGCTTTCTTTGGTTTCTGTCACCATCTATGTTATAAGTGGCAGATACTTTAAATTTTTGTGAAGTGGCAGTTTTATTTTTTGGGTTTGTGTCTGATGTACATTTTTTCTCAACCGCACTGGGCACAGTAGTCTCAATTCATAACATGTATGTGTGCTGTTTGCAGGTATTGTGAGACGAGCAGTTGCCTTGGGTAGGTTCCTGCAAAATCCTGTGACTATGGTCGCTTCTCTATGTGGTCCTACGAAGGAAATTCTCTCGTTCAGGTTRCACTCAATGCAGAACTGCTTGACAAATGAGGAATTATATGAAGCCATAGAGCGTGTCATGGTTACTGTGATTAATCAGGTGGGCATCGTCTCTTTCTCTTGCAAAGTGRTTTATCYTTTTTGGTAGGAGTTACTGTGTCATATTTTGCAGTAGGCTTGAGRCATCAATTGTATCATCACTCTGCTTGCGAGGTCCATGGGACATCTTTCTTCGGATTGGATCAGTAGAAGTGCTCATCATTAAACCCGTCAGTTGCACTGATCCTTCACAATCATTGCAGCCATGTTCATCCCCTTTACTCAGGACTTGTTTCATGCGCTGGTATGTTCAGGTTGGCATCGATATTAACCTGGCAGCTTCACATGATTGGATTTTCGGCCCTCTTCAATTTGTTKCCGGACTTGGCCCTCGAAAAGCCGGGGCTATCCAGAGAGCCATCCAAAGTGCCGGGCGTGTGGGGACTCGAAAAGATCTTTATGCTAGTATACGGGTTATGGACAAAAAGGTTTTCATTAACTCTGCTGGTTTCATCCGAGTTCGAGGCAGTGGWCAAGCAGCTTCAGGGATGCAGCATTTGGATCCACTTGATGATACTCGTATTCATCCCGAGTCTTATCAGGTATGTTTACAGTTAATCCAATCCATTACCGTATCAAAGGCACTTCTTATATCGATATCACCCGTTTTTGGCTGTGACGTCTAGTCCTGTCACCTGGACCATAAAATGCTGGGTTACGATGTTGGTAACCGACAGACCTGGGTGCCAGTGCTGAAATTATTATTTTTAATATGGGGCCCTCATTGTTATTTTCTTGCTTTTGATAGCTATCATGTATAGGAGCGACTACTTATATATATTATGTTGGTTGATCTGGATCAGACTGCAAAGAACATGGCTGAGGCTGCTTTCAAAGAAGAGGCTCAACAAAACGATGACGAAGTTGATGAGGATATGCTAGAGATGGCTGTGGAGCATGTTATGACAAATCCCTCGGTCCTAGACACTATGGATGTAGAGGAATATGCTCGTAGTGCACTCGCACGTACGCAAAGCAAGAAGATTCCTACACTCAGTTTGATTAAGTCGGAGCTTCAACACGGCTTCCGTGACTGGCGCAAACCTTATGCAGAGCCATCTGCAGAGGACCAGTTCTATATGCTATGCGGTGAAACCGAAGAAACATTGTCATGTGGTCGCATTGTGCATGCTACTGTGAGGAATGTGCAACAGAACCGTGTTATCTGCGTTTTGGAATCTGGGTTACTCGCTTTCATAGACAAGAAAGACCTTTCTGATGATCGCGACGTGGATCCCAGTGAGAAAGTTGCAGAAGGCAGCATCGTGACCTGTCGAGTGAAAGAAGTGAAGCTGGCCAAATTTTTAGTGGATTTGACCTGCAGGTAAGTCGCTCAGTCTYCATCTGATATCAATGTCGGTACTACGTTTCTTAAGTTCTATGCATACCTTTGTTGAGAAAAATTGCTCATTGAGGTGTTGAGTTTCTGAGAACTTATACTGTCTTTTTGTAATTTGCATGTTTAACGTATTCATAACGCTCTCAGCTGCAGCTTTGGGCCTTCTTCGGGTTCATGTCTCATTGCCAGTAAAATGCTACCGGTCTTTACTATCCTGTTCTTTGGAGTTGTCTTTTTAACTTTTTCCATCTTTTGCTGGCTGCAGAGGGAGTGATCTTAGAGGGAACCATTGGCGGCCGAGGGTGCCACCCGACCCGTACTTTTCACCCGACAACTCTTTCTTGCAGAACGAGCAAGATAAGGTTCGCAAAAAGAAGGAAGAGGAGAAAAAGAAGGCCTTCAAGCCTCGCATGATTGTTCACCCTTATTTTCAGAATGTCTCAGTGGATGATGCTATAAAGGTATGTTCTTGTTACCACAATCCAGCATTTGTAATTGATCTATAACTGATGGGCTTCTGAATTTGTGGGCGAACTTCATCCGGAAAACTTTTTGTAATTTTGACTCTAGTTTTTGGTTTTGTTACTAGTTCCTACCGAGACAAGAAATGGATTTATACGTTCTGTTCCACTAACCTAATGAAGTGAAGACATCAAATTTGGAAGCTCATTAATTGTCAACTTTTTGCAGGCACTTGCCGAGAAGGATGTGGGGGATTTCATCATTCGTCCCAGTAGCAGGGGTCCAACCCATCTCTCTATGACATTGAAAATCCACGACGATGTTTTCACACACATAGATATTGCTGAGGGGGGCAAGGAGAGTCGCGACCTCACAAGCTTCCTAAGCCTTGGCAAGACACTTACAATTGGAGAGGAATCGTATGAGGATCTTGACGAGGTTTGCGGCTTCTCTTCTTTCCTTCGATGATCTTTTCAGTTTCTGCTCSTCTGAATCGTGAACCTGAAATGAAGTTGGATTCAGTAGTCCTAATCTTTCTGACCGTTTTTGTGTCTGCTGTGTTATATATAGGTTATTGCTAGATATGTTGAACCTCTAGTTGGCTATCTGCGTGAGATGCTGCGGTATCGAAAGTATAAGCAAGGGACCAAGATGGAAATTGATGATTTGTTACGTGTTGAAAGAGCGGCAAATCCCAAGCGCATTCCCTATTATTTCTCTGTTGCTCATGAACATCCTGGGGCGTTCATGCTCTCCTACATCCGGGCTGTGAATCCTCATCATGAGTACCTATCAGTATCTTCAAAGGGCTTTCGTTATCGGAAGCACAACTTTGACAACATCGATAAGCTTGTGGCTTACTTCCAGAAACATTTCAACGATCCAATACCTGAGGCTCCGAGGAGAGCAGTTGCTGCTATGGTTCCTCCTCGAAGCCCAAGCAGCTACAGTGCAGGCAGTTATGGTTACAGCGCAGGCTCTCGGAGGCCTTCCGAGTCCGGTGCCTCCGGCTATGATTCTCGAAACAGCTGGGGGGGAGTGGTTGCCAATTCCAGGGGCAGTGGACCTGGAGGCTGGAGACAGGACAATTCCTGGAACAGTGGTCGTGTAAGTGTAAGTTCGGGTTGGGACAAGATTGTTGAGCCGCGTCCACCAAGTCAGCAGGTTGGGGGMAGCAGCAGCTGGGGTTCCGAGCCTTCCTCTGGGAACGGCTGGGATGCTAAGAGTGGAGGCTCTTCCAGGAGTAGGTGGGATAATCCTCCTCAACCGGGCGTCTCCTCTCAAGGAGCTTCTGAGGGCGCTTCGCAAGGAACTTCTCAAGGARYTTCTCAAGGAGTTTCTCAAGGAGTTTCTCAGRGAGGTGCCTGGGAAAGTGTGACCAACTCAGACTCAGCTGCAGCAGACCCATGGGCTGATGTGCCTTCTGACGGGCCCGCAACTTCTTCCGCATCTGGATGGGATTCTTTACCAGCCACTGGACCACGAGTTTTTTGAGCTGCCAAGTTCTCTGCTGGGCTTCTGAGAATTTGTTCTTGAAGCAAAACAATGGACCTGATAAACGACGTAGAGAACTGCAAGCCTAGTGAGTCAGGACGAATGGAGTCTGTTTTGGAAGGCATGGCTGTTTATCTCAATGGTAGACAACTCCATATATTGCAGTAAATAGTTGAAGACAGGTCAATGAGAGTAGCCTCCCTCCCGCTGGCCCTGTAAGTATTTGCAGTTCTGGTTTTTACATGACCGCTTTTCTATGTCAGTGTTATATCCACTGTTAATTTAATCCAACTCGTCTGTGAAGCGTGCAATTGGCAGGGAATTGCCTCGGATGCCTATTCTCCATTTAGGGTGCGAGAAGTTCTGCTTTGAGTTCTTGAAATGTCCGCCATGCCGCCTCCAATTTCACAGCTTGCGTAATGGCAGCCCTTTGGACTTAAGAAGTGAACATGTTCATTTCGTCATTATTCTGAATAGCTGTCTAGAATCGTGGGGAGTTTAAACCCTAAATGTCCAAGGACTTTTTGAGCTTCTAGGAAGTTGCTCTCAATTGAACAAGAACGTTGGAACTGTGAGGCGCTATCGTAGGTCAATTCATTGACTAGTTGGACCCCACATCTCCACTCCAGCCAAACCCCTAACCATGTTGCTCTGTGTGAATGTAGTTCTAGATTGGATTTTGAAACTCAGATTTTGAAACTCAGATTTTATCCTTTGGACAGAGCCAACAAAAAGCTAACATTTTGATAAATTGTATCAACTTTTTTAAATTGTAATTCTACAAATTCTAACTAGACATGTTACAGATCATTTTGGAAAAGAAAACACAATAATACCACTTATGGATTGAAAGATTATGATGTTTGATCATGAGGGTGTTAACTTTGTAGAAGTGATTTGAAGTCTTTCAATCTTCTTCACATGTCAAATCTAGAAAGTTGGTCATTTCAATTTTTTTAAATGAATTTCCAATCTGATTTTTTCTCCAAGATCTAGTGTATTTGAGGTTCATTTCCAATAGCTCTCCACACTACAGAAAGTCAAGACCTACCATTTTTTTAAATGAATTTCTAATGTGATTTCTTCTCCAAGATCTAGTGTATTTGAGGCTGATTTCCAAGAGCTCTCTACACTATAGAAAGTCAAGATTGCAATGGATGCTCTTGCACAAAATCATTTTCAAAATCAGATTTTTGATACTAACACTAGACTTCAAAAAGAATTTTTCGAGATTTAAACTACTAAGAATAGCAACTTGGTTAGGTTTTATTTAACTTTAAAGTATTGTCGATACCAAAATTTGGTGCCTCAGGCATTTAGGGGTTAAGGTTTCAATGTAGTGAACTTTTAGTTAACTTCTAAGCGCATTTTTCATGTTTTTATGGCTTCACATTGGAATGCATTCCAAGTTCATGATTTGGTAAGGTAAAAGGCTTGAATTCCACTCAAGCTGTAAATCCGTCCACCTTAAATGTACATTGCTTGTACATGTTGCTTTTTCATCTTTACAACATTGAACTGTACAAACTGAGTGTAGATTTGGCAGTTTTAGAGCTTGAGCGGATTCTACTTCAAAAATTCATAAGAAATTCCACAAAGCTCCAAAAAATATGAAACGACTTGGGTTAATTTCCAATTCCACTTTTCTTTTAAGGAAAATATTTGAAGAAGTTTCACCTCCGCCAAATTCTATTTCATCTCTTAACCCCTCATCGCCCAAGCGCCTCAAATATGGCCTATCCAAGTTGAAAGATTTCCTTGTCTGACTATTATAATCTTTTCAACGGTATGGTCAAAAGGACATGTCCCTTTCTCTCTAGCTCTAGACTTGTCTCCACTACCAATGCATACAATCAATTTATGTGAGATCTTTTTTTAGATGATAGTTTGATTGCAATGAATTGAGAAGGATCTGGATTTTAGTAAACATGAGCTGGGCGCTCAGGGGTTAAATGAGCATTTTTTTTTTTGCCCTCCTACCTTAGTCATTTCTGGATTTGCTTCCTTGAAAACTGGGATTCGAGTTCTCAAGATAGATTTCCAAAGGAGATTTTCGCAGTCTGGATCACAGAATTAATGCGACGCATCGAAGGTCGAGGCGCAGAACAGATTCACAGTCACTGACCTTCTCTCCCTGTGGCTGCACAGGACCATGAAGAAACGCATGCAACCTCACCTCAGACTTTAGAATTTTGGTTATAAATTGGAAAATTGCACTCATTTTATCGAAATGAGAATAGAGCACCTTTTTTGTTTTGTTTTGATTCAAAACATACAAGGCATTTTTCAAAAAGAACTGACACATTTCTTACCGTCGAACAATGTGCCAAATAATGAGTACAAATAATGGAAATCCTCTCTACAATTATAAGCCAGAAAACCAATGAATTTGCAGGCCGGTTTAATTGATAGAAATATTAGTTACTGAAGCTCTATATTCAAAACTGTACAAAACTGAATCCTAGTAACTGAATTTTTCTTTTTGAAAAAGAAACCCACAAAAGTTAGCACTGATAAAGTGGTAATATGCTCAAGCTTCTAGAAATTCTACTGTAGATCTCCAAGGGGTACTATCCATACAGTGGAAACAAGCTTCACTGATATTGGTTCTGATGTGTCATATTAGTCAGACCATTGTCAACCTAGTGAACCTACAGTAGCATCAACAGAAAAGTTCAACAGCAACTGAACTCATCAACAGGTTGGGCCAGTCTCCAAAGTCGCTCCTGAACATCCTGAAGCCTTTTGAGGGTCGAGTATTTTTTTTGATGTAATGTGGTGTCAGCATGCCGAATTGAAGTGCCGTTGACTGGAAATGGGGTTGCCTGCAAAAGTGGCCTAAAATCACACAAGAAAAGCCGTACTGTACACAAGTGAATGGGATTTGACCTCATCAACACCCAAAAGATCTCCATTTCCCTTCCATGGTCGTCTCTTTGTCCTGAAAAAGCTCCACAGCTCTCTACACTACATGCCCCCCAAATCACACTCTTCATGCATGACACAACACTGATTAATTAAGTGATGCACACAACATCTTCTACAAAATTTTGGGGCCGAGTTAACTAACTAATTATGATTATAAACCAGGTCAACTGTCTAATTAAGTCTACGGATTCAGTACTCACTACATACCCTCCCCACCAGCCTGATTAAGTCCTTTGCGCAATTTCGTAATTTACATGATTTGCTGTGTCGTAGTAGAATCCTTGAACTCGGGACTCCYGTTCCTTCTTCAGATTGTGCAAAACGAACCCCCGCGCCGGTTGCCACAGCGAAACCACCATCGCCACCACCGCAACTCCCAGCACCAGTCCCACCCCAAAACCAGGACTCCACACCACATCCGAGAAAAGAGTATTTGCGTATCCCCGACTTGGGCAAGGATCTAAAGGTACGCCACACAGGAGCGGATTCCCTTCAAAGCTGGAGAATTCGTTCTTGAAGTTGAATCCATTCGTGCTCGGAATCTCCCCCGACAAATCATTCCACGCGAGCGACAAGGAGTTCAACTGATCCAAGTTTCCAAGCTCCGGAGGAATTGGCCCCGTGAGTTTGTTGTAGGCGAGGTTCAAACTCTCCAGCTGCGTCATCAGCGACAAGCGACTTGGGATCGTCCCTGTCAAGAGGTTGTTCGCCAAGCTCAAGCTGTAGAGCGCTTCCAAGCTTCCAAAACCCGAGGGGACGTGCCCTTCAATGCTGTTGTTGGACAAGTCGACCACCGTCACCGACTTCGTCAGCAAGTTGTAAATGTAGGAGCCGTTTTTCACGGATAATTGGAATCCTCCGTGAGGTTGYAAGGCTCCATCCAAAGAAGACTGGTTGGAGAGTTTCGTCAAAGCGGTGAGACTCGAGAGATTGCTTGCAATAGTGCCTGTGAAGTGATTGAACGCCAAGTCGAGAATCTGGATTGCGGAGAGTTTCCATATCCATGAAGGGAGTGGTCCAGTTAGGCTGTTGTTCGAGAGGCTCAGCACGCGAAGAAGCGGAAGAAAAGGCTGCTCCCTGCTGTTGGACGGCTCGGGTAAAGCTCCGGAAAGAGAATTGCTGCTGAAATCGACGTATAACAAAGTACTGGTGTTGAGAAACGTGAATGGAACTTCCCCTGTCAGCAAATTCTCTCGAAAATCCACCACGGATAAATTTTTCTGGGTCCTTCCAATCTCGCCRGGGATGGCGCCCGWAAGCTTGTTCTGCTTCAAGTCGAGGTACACAAGGTTGGTGCAGTTGCTTAACGACCTCGGAATCTCCCCACTGAAGCTATTGTTCGTGAGGTGCAAGAGCGCAAGCTTTTTGCACTCGCCTARAGAAGTCGGGATCCCGCCCGTGAAKCCATTTCCTGTGAGATCCACATACTGAAGAGCCTGCAAATTGGTGAACACGTCGTCCAGCAAGGCGCCGCTAAATCGGTTCCCGTACAAATACAAGAAACTCAGGCTTTCTAATCCACCGAAAGATTCAGGTACACTACCCTCGAGTTCGTTGTCCCCGAGATACATCCCTTGCAACTTCTTCAACTTCCCAAGCTCATCAGGTAACGTCCCATTCAACGAGTTATTCGTCATCTTAAACCAAGCGAGCTCGCTGCAGTTTCCTAACGACCCTGGAATGGGACCAGAAAGCTCGTTATACTGCAAGTTGAGCGCAGTAAGCCTGGAGCAGTTCCCGAACTCCTCCGGAATCCCGCCAGTAAGCTTGTTGTTGTAGACATAAATGTCGCGAAGCTTCTGCAACTGGCCGAGTTCCTTCGGAAGAGCTCCCGTCAGCTGGTTGTGGTCCAGGTGCAAGTAGTCCAGATTCTCGCAGAAGCTAAGCTCCGGTGGCACGATTCCTGTGAGATTTGTGTAGGAGAGACTGACGTTTCCCAGGTGAGTGAGGTTGCAAAGGAAGCTCGGGATGCTTCCTCTGAGACTGATGTTTGTGATGTTAAGCTCCACCACATGTCTGGTTGCGTTGTTGCACGTCACGCCCTGCCAAGTGCAGTAATTCACGGCGTCGTTTTYGTTCCAGGAGGAGAGAGATGAGAAGGGGTCGAGGATCTGCTTGATGGAAAGTAAGAGTTCGGATTCWTCCGAGGTGGTGAGCATCGATCTTCTGGAGGAATCTGCTGGTTCTCGTTGTTGTGGATGTTGTGGGGAACATGCTCCTGCAGGTACTCTTGTGACCAAAAAAAGGAAGGGCAGCAGAATTAGGATCAATGCCGGCGCTGTGAAATGGGAACATCCACGTTGCGCCATTCTTGAGGCTGGAGGTAACTTGTWCTTTGACATTAAGTMTCCTCGGCWTTCTCATGTTGGGAGGTGRGGATGGCCCTGTGATAKGATGCAACCACTGTCAGGTATCAGCATACACACAGCGTGAGTTTCAGCAATGACAGCGGATGCTGAATTTGAATTCAGCAATGGACATCAATAATTAAGCTCTCTGATCAAAAGGACAGAAGTGGATTTCATGGCTCGAGCTTGCTGAAAAGAAATGTTGGACCGGAAGACGTGATAACTAGGTCAATTCCGATCCATCTGACGGTCACTTTAGATGGCGCGTATTGAAGCAACAAAATTGAAGTTTGAACCGACGTTTCGTGCATTTGGGTTGAGCTTACAAGCTTAATTGAACTTTATTCCACTGCATTTTTGACACCTAGATAGCTTATTGACGCAATTGAGGTCACTGCATTTTTGACACCTAGATAGCTTATTGACGCAATTGAGGTCACTGCATTTTTGACACCTAGATAGCTTGTTGACGCAATTGAGGTAACAGGGGTGCAACTTATCTGAAAGATCTCAATAGGGAGCTTGCTGCGTGCCTCTAAGAGCCATGTGAGTATCATCTTTTCATGCTCACTCATCTCCTGAACTACCAGTAGTATACAGTCGCCATGGAACAAAATAGGATGAAATGTGTGATGTATGGTTCGTGAGTCAATTTAAGCGTATGGCTTCGTTCTTATGCCACTGCTGTGGATTCAACAGGCCTGTGCAATTGAAGTGACAGTGACACTACATCATCTGCACGCTGTAGGGGACCACTAGAAAGAAAAGAGGCCAGAAAAACTTGAAAATCTGTAAACACTCCAAGGAATGAGAGGGCTGGCCTGAAAAGATGCGAACTCGTCCATCATTGTCACCAACGTATAGACTTTGTCGTAAGCCTGACTTTCAAGGCAGACGAGTCGATGTAGACTGTGCAAAACGTTAACAAAAGTTACAACATTGAAAGGAAATTAACAGTCCTAATGTCCAAATTTCAACAAAAGTCTCWACAACAAACCACGTTGGTATGAACGTAAAGAACCAGCAAAGCAAGAAGAGACTTTCTCTCTCTATATACCGGTAGCGCTGACTCAAGTGACTGAAGATTCAAGCAAGGTCCTACTCAAACTTCCTCTCATTCATTATGAATGTAGTTTTTTATCAAATCAAAGCCTCAGGACTCCCCGTTCAATCCAGAACCAACAAAAAATACCTGATGAATTTGAACCTATCTTCCTTGGAGATTGGTGTTGGTGATGTAGAGCTCCACCACATGCCTTTGTTCTGTTGTTGCATGTCACTTCCGCTGGTATGAACATACACAAGCAGCAACGGTACAAGAGGTGGTTCTCTTCCTGGATCACCGATCCGCGCCGTTTTCAAGTAAGCTCCTCCTCAAACTTCCTCACATTCACTGCATTGTAGTCAAGTTCTTTTTTGTCAAATCAAAGCCTCCTAACTCGATAGCTCTTCTTCGGCCTAGAGCTATCCAACACTAGCTAAATGCATTCAATTTCTTCTGAGTGTCGATTCGTTAGCAACTACACTAGCTGATGTTTCGTCACAAACGGCATGCCATCAACCACTAACGTACCGCACTGAGCAATGCCAGGCTGATGAATCAAAAACGTACGTGGATACGAAATTAAGTTGAAGCGAAGAAAATAGTTCCACCGAATGAGCACCTTCTCAATGCTAGAAGCTCTCCTGGACGTACGTTAATTACTTGAGCTGGATGGGTCCTACAGTAGCTTCACCTCCAGATCGAGCTCCTGCAAACCTACGCAACCCTTGCACCGTAGAAATTGGTCGCAAAACCCGTACACACAGCAATAAGGTTCAATATAATTGGGTTTACTGGGCGTTAATTACTTGAACTGAATGGGTCCTAGCTAGCTTCTAGTCTTTCATGCAATCGCCATGGGTCAATGTACGGAAACCCTTTCAAGAAAGGATCCTTGACTCATTGAATGGTAATCAATTTTATCATTTTATGTATCTTCAAGTATGATGGTCATTGATTACAACCAAGCATGGTTATTGTCATGAAACGTAAATGGTTTTTATTGGATCTCTTGGTAAATTCAAATAGGATAGCAATAAACTTTAGCAAGCATTGATTGAAGAGTATATGAATAAATTATGAATTGTTTCTAGGTTTAGCAAAAACACACACTAGGCTCTCAAAGGCTCTTATGTTTTGATTGGGTACACCTTCTATAATCAATATTTAAGTTTTTGTCACGTTTTGGTCTCAGATCTAGGTTTTGCATTAGGAAAAGCGTTGATCATGGGAGTAGTACATACCTTATAACAACTGATGTGGGGTTTTGCAATAGATGATTATACCTATGATACAGAAATACAATTTTTAGTATAATCACTATAAGAAACCCATGTTTTATGTGATGTTTTCATCATTTTTTGTGACGCATTTTAATGGACGTCCAATAAAACAGCTTGTGTTTTTATGTGAATAATTATGTCGAACGTAACATCCAAGTATTACATTGGACATAATTATTGACATAAAAACACAAGCTGTTTTATTGGACGTCCACTAAAATGCGTCACAAAAAATGATGAAAACATCACATAAAACACAGGTTTCTTATAGTGAATATACTTGCATGTCTTTGCAAAAAACTATTGAAAGCCTAAGGTAGGAGGTCCATAAATGGAGCATCTAAGGGCTGATCAGCCTTTTTCATATATTTTCTTTAATGGAAATATTTTGTTCTATTTTTCAGAGAAAGAAAATTTAATCATGATTGCAACACAAGTCGTTTCGTATTTTTTTAAGCATTTTTGAATTACTTGTGAATTTTCAA
Organism: Pleurozium schreberi; assembly: GCA_006891605.1. Lineage (NCBI taxonomy): Eukaryota > Viridiplantae > Streptophyta > Bryopsida > Hypnales > Hylocomiaceae > Pleurozium > Pleurozium schreberi. The sequence continues at coordinate 126,429 of VACF01000791.1, read as the reverse complement.
ACAAGATTAGTCTTAGGTCCCTATTTATGACCCTAGGTCTTCCATAAACTGTTCACTTGCAACTTTTAGAGAGAAATGGGGAAAGCAAAGAGAATGATTGGCTCTTATAGTAAATAATTTCTTTTTAATCAATCCATTCAATGACTATAGAAGGTCCATTTAAAGACCATGTCATGTCCATTTTAGAAGAGTCTACATGGCGTTTCCAAATGCCCGCTCCATTTTAGAGCCTTTTACCTTAGGGAAAATAAAAGAGGCTCAAAGCAAACAATCCATAACATTCAATAGTCTTCACCCAACCTGCCTTTTCCTTTCTTCAACCTCATCCATCCAAATCTAAAGGGCCAAATTTGAATGCATGGTAAGCTGACACCACTAAACACATACCATGCTTTAGAAAATGTTGATGGAGCCACTTGTCAACTACTTTTTGGTACAAGAGAACCACTTGCAAAACAAACTAAATCACTAATGGCCCTCCATTAGTGTGCATTAGTTTCAACCGAGTTCCTTTCTTGCTGACATTCTAACAAATTTGACATGTGGCCTCATAGCTACTGATATGGTGTGGAATATTCCACACCATTTTGTGGGGGAAGGGAATTGCTACTGAATGTCATGTCATTCTTTCAATGAGCCTAAAATTTAAGAAACTCAAAATATTTTATATCCATGAGTAATCATGTCTGGCTCCCCAAACAACGCTGCAAGCCCAAGAATATGAGCTAAAGAGAATCTCACCTTTTTGACTTTTGCTGAAGTGAAAGAGACTACACCACCTTTAGAAGAACCTTCTCACTCTTCAAAGACTTTCAATTGCACTCATCAGTTTCAAGTCGAATGGGCCACCATCAATGCAAGTGGTGAATAATGTTTTAAAAGCTCTAATTTATAACTCGATTATGATATGAAGTTTGACAAATTAGGTTGGGTTTTTTGGGTTGGTTTTTTGTATTTTTTTGTACACAAATGAAACAGAATTTTACTTGTCGTTTGACAAATTTGAATTCCTAACTTATTTGAACTTGGAGATCTGCAAAAGCCAGGGCCAGAGGAACTGAAGGAAGAAAAATCAAAGCAAGTGGATAAGCAGGCGGGCCCCCCTGCAACTGAGTCCTGCAAACTTGCTGACCTGGGATGTCACCGATTGGGATCCAAAAAATCTTTGTAACTTAAATTCAGACAGCCAGTCATGCGTTTGTCCGCGTCAGCCTTGTCATCAGTCAGCACGCCGGCGTCTCTTTTAAAAGTCAGCACCCTGACTGTTTATTGTTTTTCAATTTCTTATTTGTTTGAGGAGCAAGTACATAGGTACTTACCAGGGTTTTCTTTTTAAGCAATGAAATGCCTAATTTCCTCAGAAACAAATGGGCAACTTCAAGCCTATAAAAAAAAAAAAAAAAAAAACTCTTGTTGTCCAGCCTGTGGGCTTGGTTGTTTTGTTTTGGTTCTCTTTTGCAATGGAATTCCATTTGTTTCAAAAAAAAAAAAGGGGGCGATAAATTTGTTAAAAAAAAATGCTAGACTGTAATCATGGTCTTGCACATCGTTGCCACATCCACAATGTTTTCAAAAACTCATTCGTCATGCAAAGCCAAAATAAATAAAAACTGCATACAAAAATTGCATAATCAAAATTGGCCTTCCTCAATTCAAGCCTCCAAAATGAAGGAGCTAGGAAACTCAAAACCTTCTTGAAAGAAAGGCCATATAACCATTTGTCCAAGAACCAAAAAAAAAACTGGTACTTACAACATTCTTCAACCTATCATGCCAATTCCGAAGTGCCTTTCTAAAGGCATGTTTGCACTTGGTGTTAACCCCTTAAATGCCCAAGGCCTTTTTTGAGCTTCTAAGAATTTGTTCTAAATTGAACATAAAGAGAAAATTTTGATTAGTTGTAACAAAAAAAATTTAATCTTTTTTTAAATTTTTTTTAAAATGTAACCATACGAATTCAAACCAAACATGCTAGAGATCACATAGGATTAGAAAACACAACAATATCACTTATAAATATCACTAAATGCCCAAGGCTTGTTTTGAGCTTCTAGAAATTTGCTTTAATTTGAATAGAAAGACAACATTTTGTATCAATTTTTGTTTTAATTGTAAATGTACAAATTCAAATTAGACATGTTAGAGATCACATAGGAAAAGAAAACACTACAATATCACTTATGGATTGAAAGATTATAATGTTTGATCATGAAAGTGTTAAAACGACAAAAGAGATTTGTAGTCTTTTAATCCTCTTTTCACATGTCAAATCTAAAAAGTTCGTCACCAAACAAATATGAGGTTAAAGGGCATAACATGCATAATCCCAATCAATTTACGGCTTCTCAAAATCTACTCTACAAGTTTTTTGAATGAAATTCTAATGTGATTTCTTCTCCACGATCTAATATATTTGAGGCTCATTTTCAAGAGCTCTCCACACTACAGAAAGTCAACATTGCAATGGACATCCGTGCACAAAATCTTGAATAGAAAAATCATAATCAATCATTTTCAAAACCAAAATTTTTGATGCTAAAACTAGACTTCAAAAGGAATTTTTCAAATTTTAAACTACTAAAAATAGCAACTTGGTTAGGTTTTATTTAACTTTAAAGTATTGTTTGATGCCTCAAGTATTTAGGGATTAAAAGATTATAATGTTTGATCATTAAAATATTAACATTGCAAAAGTGATTTGAAGTCTTTGAATCTTCTTTTCACATGTCAAATCTAAATAGTTGGTCACCAAAAAAAATGAGGTTAAAGGGCATTGTACAACATATAGGGAAAAATGGTAAGTAGATAGTGTTAGAGAATGATTCAAAATACTAAATTATAAAGAATTCAGTTATGGAATTGAAAAATGCCAATCCCAATGGTTGCAATGTTGTAGTAAACAATCTACGTCCTATGATCTTTTTCTTTACCAAAAATATTGAAAATTGAGTAAGATGAAGGACTTCAAAGTTTATTTTAGAGTAGAGATATAATTGCCCGCAAACAAAAAAATCCTCATAACTTCTGTGTCACTGATCAAAATGGAATGATTCAAAGCTTTCCATGAATGTATTTGTAACTCTCAAAAAACAATTTCAAATCTTTGTTTTTGAAAAAATTGATTCTTTGGAATCCGCCCGGACTGCCCATTCACAAAAATAAAGTAACATATTAGGCCATAACTTTTGACTCTTATTCCCAAATGCCATGAAATTTTATGCATATGTAAGATATCCCTCGTCCCCACCTTTTGATAAGATTTGAGCCAAAAATATGAAAATCTCTAGTCTCACATAAAGTAGTAGCACACAATGGCATCTGTGCACCTAATGGTGTTGATTTCTATCTAAGGTATTGATTTAAGAACGTAAATGTACGTAGACTAGAGATAGTATTTTTTTTACCTAAATCATAATCTATCTACAGTCTACGTATATTCATGTTCTAAAATCAATACCTTACATAGAAACTAACACCATTAAGAGTATGGATGTCATTGGGTGCTTCTACCTTACCTACACAAAATTGCTATGTAGCCCAAATCGCATGTTGGTCCCTTATGGGTCAATGTCAATTTTGGAGACACTTTCAATGGAACACTTTTTGTCATGAACAAATACAAGGACAATTTCACGTATTTTAATAGGGCTTCTTACAAATCAATAATGGGTTTAGAAATAAAAGTGAATGGGAGCAACATGTCCTTTGCCATAATGTAAAGATAGACATTACATGGAATTGATAGGTACTTGAGTCTCCATAAACATCAAGAGATGATATGGTCTAAAAGGTTGGGCCAATTTTGAAATAGATAACCATGCATATCAAGAATTGACATATGTTCACTTTTTCTTTGACTTTGGTGCAAGTTTGAATAATTAATAATAATTACCTCTAATTCTTCTTCTTTAACCATTAAAGTTCCTTGACTATGTTCTCACCAAAAATGCTTCAAAACTGCCATTTTTAGTACAAGTACCAAATTTTTGAAAAACATCATTTTTTTGATACATGTAACCATAGGATCTTGTAGTAATCTAGTTTGAGAATATGAGGAAAACATTTCAGAAATTTCCACCGTGTAGATTGCAAGATATTAGCATTTGAAGTGGCAGAAATCCTTTTTTCGGCCTTGCGAAAAACCAGACAGCTGCACTTCACAAGGGCAGATCATTATGAAAAAATGTCCAAAATGGTTGTGCTTCTTTGAATTCATTCTTCAGGGCAAGTTGGCTACATACATGAAAATTTTCAGATCATTTGTACAACATATAGGAAAAAAATAGTAAGTAGAAAGAAATAGATAATGATTCAAAATACTAAATTTTTAATAAATTAGTTATAAAATAAAAAAAACTCCAATCCAAATGTTTGAATTGTTGTAATAAACAATCTACATCCAATTGCATTATTTTTTTTCAAAAATATTGAAATTTCAGTAAAATAAAGGACTTCAAAGTTTTTTTGGTGTAGGGATTCCATGACTGCCCACCAACTAAAAAGCCTCATAACTTTCATCTCAACTATTGAAATGCAATGATTCAAAGCTTTTGGAGTACATATAAATATGAAGAACGAATTTTAAATGTTTATTTCTTAAAAAAGTGATTTTTTCAGATATGCCCGGACTGCCCAACAGCCCAAGTTGAGAAACAAACAACATATTATGCAATAACTTTTGACTCATATTTCCAAATGTCATGAAATTTGTGCATATGAAATTCTATTAAAATTTCAGCCCAAAATATGAAAATCTCTAGTCACACGTACCTGCCCAAAATTTCTATGTTGTTGAAAAATGCATGTTGGTCCTTTAGGGGTTAATAATTATATTTTTGGAGGTTGTACAAGTTGAAAAAAATTCCAAAGCTAGACCTACCAAAAAAACAATTATTAAAGAAGAAGATTGCATTGTTTTAGAATAGGGTTTGGCATACACTGAATTTCTAATATATTTTATCAAAAAATGCCTTAAACTTTGCCCTATAAATTGTCCAAAAATTATCCTGCAATAGAAATGGAATTTCTAGGTGCAATTATTTGTTGAATTTTTAGAATATACTAATATATTCTTTGATTTATGTTTCATGACTTTTATTTAATAGTTGATTGGTTTCGTAGTGTAACTTGTGTTTTATAATACATTTTTTTTAGTTTTGGAAATTAGACTAATCCTCAGTCTTTAGCCCTTGAACCTCAAGCACTGGCTGCACGGCTATTTGGGTTGAATTTCCAAAGAATCTTGGAATATGCACGAGATAAAGTGAGCAATTTGAGGTCGGTTGGCTTATTTGATCAAATAAAGAGAAGGCAATCTAATACAAAGATGCTAGGTTGGAAATTGAGTGGAAAAATTTGAGCCATTATAAGTCAAGGTTGTCTTACAAGCACATTTTGGGATATGTTCGTCATACTAAACTAAACGTTCATCAAATGGTGTCATATTGGACATATTGTAATTTTACATTCCTATATTTTTGAATATTCTAGATATATTCTATGAATKCACTTGATAGACATATGGTGATTCATTTGGATTTGTAAATAGCAAACCCATTGCCTTGGTTTGAGACACTCTTTTATTCTATTTGGTTAACTTCTTAATTCCTCACTGCCTTAATATCTCATTAACCCCTCACAGTGGGAGGGGACAAAAAGTGTCCTCACATAGTTTAGAAACCAAATTCTAAGTGCTATAACTTTTGCATCCAATGCCCAAATTCAATAAAAACTTGTTGGAAAAGTTGCGCATATTATTCTAGTCTTAGTGGTAAAATTTGCAGATGAATACAAGATGAACAGAGTTTTTGAGAGCCATTCAAAGCTCACAGGTTTAATTTGAGTTCACCACATTGCATTTAGATGGCTGCAACTTTGGGGGCTTGTAACATTTTCATCAATTGTTAGTTTTCAATAAAACTTGTTGGGTTATGTTTCTCTTAAGGTCTAGTTATTGTGGTAAGATTTTCATATCAATCCAAGTTTTTTTGAATGTTCGGGAGCAATTCAAAGTTCAAAATCCAGACAATTTTGCATTACTTCTGCGACTTTTGCCTTCTAGTGGTCTGTTTTCAATAATTTTAGTTGGAAAAGTTTTACATACTAGTCTAGTTTGTGATTTTATACAAGTTTTAGGGTTAACATAGACTTTGTAAGAACAATAAATTTGTTAACTATTTTGATCATTGACTATTGATAGAATAGTTTACTTTTTTCTTTTTGATTCTAGGGGAAAAATGAGTCTAATTGAATAATTTTATAGATTTTTTACCAGTTCAATTGATTTTGCATCATTGTTTCCATTCCTCATGCATAAATAGCTATCAACAGTTGGCGATATAATTTCATTGGAAGCTAAAGCACTTCATATTCTTTCTTAAATTTTGCATAGGCTTTAGTTAGTGTTAAACCAAAAAATATGTTAAGATTCAACAATATTAATTTTCGGAATGCCTAAATGTTTTGTAAAAAACTTAATAGACAATTATATATGAATTTTATGATTTGTAAATTTCAAGCTCAAAGTAAAGATTATAAGGCATAACCTAAGCACATCATTTATAAGAATGTTTTTTTCTTAAATAATTTTTATTACAAGGTGCTGACTAAAACCTACTAAAACACATGGAAAATAAAAAAATGAAGTTTATTAATTGATTCCTTTTTGTGATTGGCTAAAATAGTCAAATTCATGTCATGCTAAAAGTTGCACACAGTTGTGATGTCTATTAGATAAAAAATTCAATTTCAAAGACTACTACAAATAAATGCAAATACTTCTATAATTTAAATGAGTTAATTGTTTCATCTTCAAAGGAATTTTTGAAATAATAAATTCTTTGATATTCTATATTTTGTATTATAAGATGTAAACTTTGTACGGATGTGATTTTGAACTTAAAATCTATAGATTTTGCCTATGAGCTAAATGCAAAAGGTTAATTTTATCAATAGTCTAAGGTCAATCTAGCAAGAGTGGAAAATCAATGTACATGTAATAAATCTAAATTTTTTTCCTATTGTTTTGAATATACCTAGGGCAACGGGTTTTTTTTGGCAATTTGGCAATGATTTGCACCAAAATAATGCACTTGTACCACACCCTTGGAGCACAAATCCATATCTTTAAGATTGTTTGTTTGTTTGTTACAGTGAAATTTCCTAGACCAAATGTCCTCCAATAATGTTCTTTGCACCTTCACAAAGCCCTTTGCAAGGAGGGCCACATGAGCTTCGTTTTGTGGCATTTGGACCTACAATGAAAGTTATGAATTTATGAATTTTTTTGAGTTTAAAAAAATTAAAAAATTACTTCTACATTTATTTTGGATTTAACAACAGCATAGGGAACATTAGTCCACATATCTTTAAATTAGGTTGTTTGTTTTGTTTGTCATGGTGGAATCTCTTGGACCGTATGTCCCCCAATGGCATTTATTGTATTGTTGGAAAGCCTTCAACAAGGAAGGGTACACAGGCTTTGTTTCATGACATTTCGACCTATGGTGTGAAGTTACAATCCTTTGAGTTATTTTTGAATAAACAAATAGAAAATGACCTATATTTTATTTTAACTATGGCAATGGCACAAGTTACACTAGTAATTTTGAAAGGGCGGCAAATTTCTAGAAAACTTCAAATTCAACATAAATCTTTGTCTTTCACTAAAATGCATGCAGTTGCCTCCCTATTGGGCTTGGATGCTAGAACTTCGGTGTTGGAGCAGTTGGTTCTACACTAAATAGGGGTTTTAAGGGGCCCCGTGCTAATTAATGGACATTTCACATTATATAAATATCTACCTTTGTTGTATTGTACATCAATAGTTAGTGAAGTGTTTGGGGGTTGTACATCACGTTTCAGACATCTACAATTTTCCACAGTCAAGAAGTTCCTTTAATTTTTTGGTCCCTATTTAGTGTAGTTGGTTGAGTTCATTTTATTTTTAAAATTAAAAATCCTAAAAAATTCCCTGCCTAAGACTTGGTCCTTTGGCACAATGTAACTTTTCCTCTTGTAATGGAAATTGTCCATGTATTTCAAGAAAGAAAAAAAATCTTGGATGAAATCACTACATTGTGAAAGAAAAACTAATTATGGACATGTCATATGTGCTAATGTGATCTTTTCTATCCAATATGAGGGTGAATGTTGGAATTTGAAGCATCACTAAAACATTTAGAATTGCGACTTTGGCACTTTGTAAAAAATAAAAAACAAAAAAATTAAATGAAGTTGTATTATTTTCTATTCATCAATTATGGATGAAAATAATCAAACATGGTTAAAATACCTATATAATGATACCAAAACATTTGAATGGGATTTTTTCACAATTGAATTGCTCTTCTTAAATTATCATATTTATACTAGTTCCTCGCATTTTTCATGTAAAACATGTACACAAAATATTGAAATTAGATTGCCTTATCTGAAGAAGTTACCTCATGACTCACTACTTGTCCACATGGAGGCACACACAACTTCTAAACCAGGGTCAAGAACTATTTTGCCAACCCATGCAACACATATGGTTCATGCATTACTACATCCTTCTACAATAACAATACATATTTATACAGTGCAGAATGTCAAGATATTAGCAAGGGGCAACCTAATTTTACTATTTTGTGTAGGTGAACCCTTTCTAGAAAAAAAAATAGAAATCATCTTTAGTAAGCTTTACCAATTCACAACTAAGGTGGATACACCTAAAAGCGTAGCTGACCTAAAAGCGCCATTTGCAGTCTGTATACATTTCCAAATTTAGTCATGTACACAGACTGTAAATGACACTTTCAAAAACAAAATTTGACCTTTAATAACTTTTGCATAGCATATGCAAATGCTTCATTTTTTGGTGCATTGGACCGTGCTTTCAATTGTCAACAAGACTATATAAAAATCTGAACAGCTTAGTAATAGTAACTAGGTGTAGTACCAATAAATGTCACTTTTAAGTGTACATACCTTACACCATGCGTAAAGTTGAAGATAACTACCAACTCGGTTTAGATCATATATATTGGTCATAAAATTGATATCTCTAGCTAACAAAACAATGTGTCGATCAATAGTCCACAAATAGAAACAATTTAACTGAAGTGATAATTTGTAACCTTCCCACTTCATGTTGATGAGGGTGAACTGGCCCCTTCATTTCTTTCCCCCAATCATTCCAAGGGTGCAAGTAAAAAAAAAATTATTATTTTGTGCTTGATTAAATTATCTCTTACACCTCYCACTGCTAATTTGGGGCTTTTGATTGCAAATAAGGTAGAAACACCCATTTCCGACGAGTACCCCATAGCCAACCTATAAATTGACTTATTTCCAACCAAGGCTACTAGTGCAAAGTTAGCCGGTGGTCTCCAATGCTTGCCCGAAGGTAGTTCTCCCTTCTCCCAGACATGGCTGGTCAAATGTCTCCCCAAGTCGGAAATGCCCCACGTTGGATGTTTTTTTTCCTCTTTTTCAAGGTTGGGGCTAAAATTTCATGATACATGTTCCAACGTAATGCATAAGAAAGTAGGAAGTAGTGAGTGGGAAAGTAGTTTTTTGAATGATCAGAATCGGAAAAGTCTAGATATTGACTATGGGTCTAGAGCACTTTTTGCCTTCACTAATCCATAATAATTTCAATTCATGCGATATATTACCAAAGTTATTCCATTCCCCATCATTTTTATCAATAAATCTCTGAAAATATTTGTATTGCCTTGTACTGCTCTAGATTTGTCCAAAATTCCTCATTCGGGTGGTTAAGGGTGTTTATGAACTCAGAATTTGCAAATTTCATAATGCGTGAAAAGTTTTAAAAAAATTCAGTGATTTCCCTCGGGGACGAGCGCGAGGATCAGTTCACCCGGCCTTGCACCATTCACACGTGCACGCAACGGTCCTGACGCCAGAGACTGACGTCGAAGGCAACTAATGTCAGTCCCTGTCATTCTGTCCAAACTTCAGAGTTCAGACACCTCCGTCATTTTCAACATTCCTCCATTATGGTGGTCAATCACAATCCCATCTGCGATGTGCAGATGTGCACAGTACTGCACTGTATTGTACATCAAATACAAAACATCAGATAAAATAGTAATCGAATGCAGATGAAGCAATACCAGTACTGACATCACAGCCTGGGCGCAGAGAATTGCATCCACCACAATCACCTTCTTTAAGACACAAAACTAAGTTATCTTACGGCGCTACAAGCAACAGAATGCGATCCCGCATCCACAGCGATCCCGAATCCACAGAGCAAGTGCGTGCCGTTTCACAGGAACTTCTTCTATCTCAAAATCCGGGGGAAACTAGTCGGAGTAAGTTAGCACGGGTGTATTTTGAGGCAGAGGTCAACAAAGATCCCCACACGGAAAGAAGCATACGAGCAAGCTCAGTTCGGAAACAAAATGAAAATGTAGCCAGATTAGCGGAAGCTACACATCAGAACACCGCTTCTTGATTGGAATAGTAGAGCCCTTGGGCCCTCTCAGCATCGGGGAATATCTGGAGAGAGCCAGGGGTTAGGTCGAAATAATCTGACAAGAGCAATAAATCGGCCAAATAGAAGACACTGCACCACAACCACCTCATAACCTGTCGTCTTCTTAGTATTGTCAGGCGACACCAGTGTCTGCGTCCTCTACCTCAATCCAGTGGGATAATGTCATTCATCGAACATTCTAGAAACTGTAAAACGACAAAAGCCAACAGGATCGGATACAATTCAAAATCAAGAAACTACARGAGATATTAGAAGAACAAGAGAGCACATGCGTGCCGATTTTACTAATAAGTTTCAAACACCACCCACACCGTGAGAGGCATGAGAACACACTCATCAGTTCCGAAACTAAGGAACACAAAAAATAATAATAACATCCAGAGACTAGCGCACGCTAAGCAAAACAGCCACCATATCCAAATAATGCTTATTCCAAAAGAATGAAGAATCAGGTTTCATCGCAACACTCGCCTCCTGTTGTCAGGCTACAAAATGTCCGCGTTGTCTACCCCAATTCTAACCTAGATCAAAAGAGCACCGATAGCAGCCACAATCGCAGCTMCTACGACACCAAATCCCACCCGCACCGAGTGTGCAGATCCCGGAGCAGGTGCAGGAGAAGCCGTCGGGCCCACAGTCGAGGCCGGCGCAGGACTGGGCTCAGGCACTGAAGTGGGTGGTGCCACAATGGGAACTGGAGTTGGAGCAATCGTAGGAGCAGGAACAGGTGCTGGCACGGGCGCCACAACGGGAACTGGAGTTGGAGCAATCGTAGGCGCAGGAGGGGGTATAGCAGGAGCAGGAGGAGTGACTGGAGGAGTGGCGGGAGGAGCAGCAGGAGGAGTGGCCGGAGGAGTGGCGGGAGGAGTTGCAGGGGGAGTTGCAGCAGCGCCCACGGTGACCTTGACCTTCATCCCGCTCTCGCAGTGAGTAGGGAACGTGCAGATGAAGTAGTAGTCTCCGGCCTTGGTCAGGGGGACTTTGTCGAAGCCGCTGATGAGCTTCGCGTTGGTGGAGGTACCGAGGCAGCCGTTGTACTCGGCTGCGGAGACCTCTTGGACGTCATGTGCACCGGCCTGGTACTGGAAGACTGTGCCAAGAAAGAGCGAAGGAGTTTAGAATGCGGACTAGAAGATATACAGTGTGTCTGGACGGAGTGTTGTTGGTGAAATGGGAGTGAGCATGTGCAAGAGATGGTGGTTTGGGAGAGAGGGGCATACCCAAAGTGTCACCGACGGCGAATTTTGTCTTGGCGGACCAAGTTTCGTAGTATGTGGTATCAGTTCCAGGGGGGAAGTCCCACTTCTGCGAAGCGCCACCCACGGTGACGTCTGTAGCTGCTTCTGCATGCGAAAACGCAAGCAAGGCTACCATGCAAAGAAGAGCCTTCGCATTGCCTCTTCCCTGTGCCATCTCGCCCTGGTGGGATGAAATGAACCTGTCACGCGCAGATTAAGAACACCATTAGTATAAACTCCACAACATCGGGAGAATCTTTCGAAAGATCTTGGAACTTCCACAACAGGAGGAGACTAAAATACAACAACCCCTCCGAGCCCTGCCTCTAGAGAAGCACTCAGAAGAAACCATGGCCCGTAGTCCAGAAACTTGGCTATGGCGCCATGCAAATAGCCACTCCATGCATACATCCGCATCGGAACAGACGCCCGGCAATCACGCCACCCAGCACATGGTAGATCGGGGCCACGGAAACGGATTCCAACACTCAATCGATAACACCAATGCAACCCACGTACGACAGTCTAGACCCATTGTGCAGCACAAGGGCGGCGTAACCCGTAAAAAACTCCCCATGCGTCACACCTCAAAACCAACAAAACTCTTCCGATTCGTCCAAACTATTCCAAGAGAGCTTCCACAAGCTCCCTCCTTGACACCAACTACCAACCTCGCTTCGAAACAACCGAGAAAACATAAAAGAAACAAAAACCGAAACCAACATCCTCCAGCATTCAGAGATCCCTGTCCACCAACGCCTAGACGAAACCCAATCTCAACCCCCACATTACCACCGAGGGCGATGAAACCAGCACTGGTCAATCCGATTCCACATACCGGCCAACCCACGCCACAATACCAATCGGAGAACCCAAACTGGTCAGCGAAGGCACCAATTCTCACCTCCAATACTCCAACAAGCAATCCTGGATCCTGWGCTCCTCTTTTCCACTAAGCTTCTTGTCGACGCCTGGGGTTGCAACTGCTTGACGATGGCTTTGAAGAAGCGCTGCAAGCAGCGCGGCGACGAGTGGGGGAAGGACTGAGGAAGATGGAGCACTAGTAGAGGGTTTTAGCGATTACCGCGTTCTAGCCGAGCAGAGCGCCAAAGCAGGCGCAGAAGAAGGCGGCTCGGTGGGGGCCGCCTCCCTCGCCTGGCCAGAAGGGACCAGTRCCAGCCAACGTCAGGCTTCCCTTGGTTGGGTTTGTCAAAGGACAAAGACTATGGCATCGCCTCTGGTTTTGAAATCTGAGTTTCCAAATCCTATCTACAACCGCATTCACACTACACAACGAGGTTAGGATTGGAGTAGAGATGTGAGATCCAATTAGTGAATGGATTAACCTATGACAGAAGAGCCTCGTGGTTTACACCGTTCTTGTTTACAGGTCCGCAGCAAAAGCAGCCAGACACGTCGGGGTTCGCGCTGCGGTTGTGGGACCCGCATATTTCGGCCACTTGTGGTGCGCTTCTCGTTCTCACTCTCTCTTGCTTGTGTTGATTGTGTCCTTTGCTGTGAACGTCAATTTCGGTGAACTGGCTGCATTTCACTACTTTGGTACTTTCAGAACGCGGGTCCTGAAACATGAATCTGTACTTGTCCAAGATTTTAGAGCTTTTGATAGATGTTTGTCCCCATTTTTAGCGCCCGAATGGCTCCAATTTAGCGAAATTGATGATTCCTCTGTTACATGTCGTGATGACAGAGTTCGTGATGGAGTTTGAGGTTTAGGAAGTAATTGGGATACGCTGTTTTTGGCGTATTTTTTGAGTAACGTATGTGTGAAGTCGATCAGAAACAGAGTTTGTGGGTTCCCTTTTGTTTTGTTAGGGTGGCATGCGGGTTTTGGTGCTGGAGATTGCTTGCGTTGTGCGGTATGTTGTTATGTAGATTTTTCATTCTATTGGTATTGCGGGTGCACCTTTTGGTTTGTTTTGGTTTGTTTTGGTTGCTGGGTTGTTTCGTTTGTACTGAGATGCGATGTGTGGATGGGATGTGCAGATCCGTTCGCCGATGCGAATGTTGTGGACAGCGGGTTAGACTCGAAAAAAAGTGGCTATGTGCATAYTAGGGTGCAGCAGAGGAATGGACGAAAGAGCTTGACAACCGTTCAAGGATTGACGAAGGAGTTCAGGTACAATAAGATTCTCAARGATCTGAAGAAAGAGTTTTGTTGCAACGGGGTGGTGATTCAGGACGCTGAACTGGGTCAGGTCATCCAGCTCCAGGGTGACCAGCGCAAGAATGTCTCAAATTTTCTCGTCCAGGTAGGATATTAACCTGGCACCTTCTTTTCCACACTTTCTTGCCGATCACGGATATTTTCCTTTGTTGGGGGATTTTTGTTTGTTCACCTAGAAATTGGGCTGTGCGGCGAATAAGGTGTATCCTAATAACTTATTAGATTGACTATCGAACCCCTTTTTAGTAATTTTTATTCAAATTTAGGTAGTCTCTTAAACTTTCGGTGCTCAGTTCGTCGATTCGTATATCTCCTGCTGTTGGAGATGCTTCATTATCATTTTGAAGTCTTTTTTTAGGGTTTCTTCCTTTCTGCATTTGTTGAGGGTTGATTGCTGTTTAGGAAATTTGCAGTGCATGCTCTATGGAGAGATGTGTTATATTGTTCACGTGTGCCAATAATGAACAGCAATTTTATGAACAATGTCAATGCTGTTTTTACTTTTGCTGTTATGTGTAACAATCTTCTGTTATCTATTGTGTGCAGGCGGGAATTGTGAGAAAGGACCTGATCAAAATTCACGGTTTTTAAGCCAGTGCAAGAACATGTTCTTGGCTGGAAACATGTACCGATTCCTTAGCTTGAGTATCTAAGAACGAATTTAAGTATTCATACGTACGGAATGTTGAATCGTGGAAAGAATAATGCTTAGAAAGATTAGAACATTGCGTAATTAGGAGTTCCACGATGTTATTGAACTAGATTGGGATTGAGTAGTGGCAATGACTCCTAATGCAATTTTGTGATCTTGATTCCATTACATCTTGGTATACATTATAGTGTAGAATTTTATCGTACAAGTTACATTTTGTACCACTGTATTTTGAAAGATGGGTCTATCTTCCCACCTTGGCATTGCATTAAAATATTCATTTCTAATAATTCAGTGGTGTTTTATAAGGGAGTGGAATTGTAGACATGCTAAGCTTTTTTTTTGGTTAACCCTATAATAAGGATGCTGTCTCAGAGTGATCTGATGGATGACTTCTCTGTTAACCCTGGACTGCTCAGATGTCCATTGTCTGGATGATGGATGATAAATAGACTGATATCAAAGTATCCTCCATCTTCCTAATTTTTTGGATGAAAGTTCTTATAATTTGTGAAGATCAGGGTTTTTTTCTCCATTTTTTACAAAGTGCCACAGTGGCAGTATTAAATGTGATAGTGGTGCTCCAAATAACAACATTCATCCACATATTGGATGTGTAATATGGTTTTCATCCACAATTTGGCGATTTCATGGAAGAGTTCTTTCAAATTCAAAGTTGTTTGGCGATTTCATCCAAGTTTTGTGACATTTTTTCTGGCATTTATTAGCCAAATTATTTTTCTTGGTGCAATACGGCACCAAAAAGCCAAAAAAAAAAAGCCTTGGTGGAGATACTATGCCAAGTTGTTGTTCTATCTAAGAGTTGGATTTGGTGTTACTAGAGTACATATTTTTCTAAAATTATCAATGTGCAAGTACATCAAGTGGTTGACCAAGCCAAAATTGCATTGACTTACGTTTAAAACTCAATGTGCCAAAATGAAGTCATAAAATTTAAGGTCACAAATTTTTAGAACACTAGTAGAAAATCACCATGTCAAGAGAACCTCATTTCAAATCCATTCCAACAAAATTTAGAGAATGAATAGTTGCACTTCTGTCTTATATAGAAGGATTGTTTGTCTTTCATTGGACAAAAAACATTTGCCATGTTATTTAACAGTTAAACTTCACTCTATTGAGTTTTTTGAAGTTGAATGGTATATTGCCATTCACAACTCATTTTTGGAGGCTAGTTTGGACAGCAATAGAAAAATTAGTCAACTAATGCTATTGATGATCACTTCAAAAAGGGCAAGTCAAAGCAATTTGAGAAGAAGACAAGTGTGCTCATTCTTGTTTTTCTTACAAAATATACTTTCAAGCTTTTGAAATAGCTTATGGACTTAACTTTTTAGTGACCGGTCGACCACATTTTGGTCGATTTTTGGACTCTATAATCACTCTAGGTCAAAGTACACCTATTTTGAAAAAACTCAAAGTAGAACGGAGTTAGAAAATCTTTAGATGCTCAACTTGAATCATTTTGTTTGGCAAGGCATGCAATAACAAGTAAGCTAGGCCAATTTCGATGATTGTGTGCTGGCCTATGAAATTCTCAAAGAAGCTCCAATTGGGGCAATTTTTTGCAAAGCACGTGAGCCATAAAGGTGACCATGTTGCCTAGTAATCCCACCATTGTCTAGTTCATGAAATCCAAAGATATGCATGAATTAGCTAAGGGAGGAGGAACAAAAACTGCCCATCTAAGAGCTAAAACTGAGTTTGGGGGAGGTGAAACTTCTTGAAATATTTTTCAATAAATTTTCCTTGAAAGACAAGTAAATTTGTCATCTAACCCAAGTTGTTTCATATTTTTTGAAGCTTTATGGAATTAATTGTGAATATTTGAAGTCTCAATGGCATACGCTTGAAAACCACCAAATGTACTCTATTTGTAAAAATGCAGTGCCCCTTCAAATCAACCAAGGGCACTAAAGGGTTAAACAAATTCACTTGCAAGCTTCATAACATTGTTAATTTGGGGCTTTCATTCCTTGTCAAAGGAGGAATAATTCCCCCCTAGATGCCTAGGAGGGCATTAAGTTATATTTTCAAGCATCTAATTGGTATTGTAGACATAACTTTTGTTACATCACATTGGTTGTCAGTTGGACGATTTGAGTTGGTCCAATTTCCATCTTGGGGGAACTCAAAGTCTACATAGAATCATTCAAGAATGTTGTCATTTTCTCTTGATCTAGTGCTAGATAGATCCTACATTTTGGGGAGAAAAAGGGAACCCCCACTAGTGAAGGTTGACAATGTCATGTTGCTAGGTGAACATTATTGCTCCAAAAATATGACTTTGAGATTGTGCATTGGGCAAGTATTACCAACTTGGATGCAATGAGCTTTCTCACAATTCTAAACCCTTAGATGAGGATGACCAAAGCCAAGTGGCATGGGGACTATGACAATGAGGCAATTCTTGGTTGGCATGCAACCTAGCTTTTACCTAACATTGATGTCATGATCTGTTTTTGAGGTCCTTGTTGAGCACCAAGATGAAGAATTTGACAAGTCTCATTGCCAATGATGTGTAGGAAGACCTTGTTGTGTTACAACTTCAACAAGGCATGTTTCCTCTAGGAATCTATGCTATAGAGCAGGATAGAATTAATCATTGAATAGTGAGGTTCCATCGGATAAGAGGTTTGTTGTTTTGTGCGTTGCGAGATGAAACTAGGCATATTGTTCGAAGGCTAGATCAAAGAGCCTCTTGGGTGCAACAAATGCAGGAGGCATTACATGCTTTTTGAGGCTCAAGGAGGGCTGTAAGTTCCCTACTGCGTTCCTGCGTTTGCGCAGCACTGCAGCAGCAGCCTGACGTGGCGAAGCGACTGCCACGTCAGATTTTTTTTTTGGAAAAAAAAAAAAAACTTTTTTTTACATTTTAGGACCACAATTTTTTTTTTTTTTTGTAATTATTTTTTTGACAGCAACCAGCCATTCACTAGTAGAAAATTCAGTTTTTCTGTTGATTTGGTCGCGTTGTCCCGGTCAATTTTTGACAGAAATTTGTTGAAATCAACAAATCTCTGTAAAAAATTGACCGAGACAACGTGACCAAATCAACAGAAAAACTGAATTTTCTACTAGTGGTTCCATCACTACATTGAGAACAACAAGGGGAACAGGCCTGAAACGGCCCTCTAGAGGCCTCGTTTCTCATCTAATGAGTTTGGACACATTCTATGTTATGCAAGCAACATTGGTGGATTAGCACATCTTAGAATGTTGCCAATTATGTTTTCTTGAAGTAAGGTGTGTAACCAAGGCTCAAGGTCAAGTTTTAACACCTTATCACCTTAGTTGSAGCCCTTGCCCATTTTAGGCTTAGGCTACCATTAGTCTTTGGGTGTTTGCAAAAAACACTAGTATTTAATTATGTTGCACGGAGAGTGACAAAAATATCCTCTACAATAATTTTTGAAGCATGAACTAGATGAACTTGAATTTTTCATTGCAATGTAATCATATTCCAATTTTTTAAATGAAATTTAAAAATATTATATTTCAAGTGGATTTTGTTAATTTTTCACAGTTTCCACATTAGTGTTTTTTAGTACTATCAAGTATTCAAATTTAATGATATAAAGTTGAATTTTTGGTGGTCTATTTCCACAGTAAGTGGTCATATTCCTACAAAGGGGCATCTAAAAATGCATTATTTTATGACCTCCAAGTTTTTGCATAGAGGGCTCCCTTGCGCGTGAACTTGTGAACATTGAAGTTGGTTTCAAGCTCATTCTTTTGGTGGAATCTCATTACCATGAAGTCCTCACAAATGGCTAATTTTTAGGATTTTTCTCACTATCGTAAGTTTATTATAAACTAAAACCTTGACATACTATTTTTCTATGAAAAATTGGGGCATAGCCGTTTTGATTGAGTACACCTTTTATAATCAATAGTTAGGTTTTTGTGACATATTGGGCTCAAATCTAGGCGTTGCATTAGGAGAAGTGTTGATTATGGGAGTAGTACATACCTTATAACAACTTATGTGGATCTGTGCAATACACTATTATACTTATGACACAAAAGACAATTATTAGTATAATATGTTTGCTAGTCTTTGCAAAAGACTAGTGAAGGCCTAGGGAAAATAAAACAAGCTTAAAGCAAACAATCATCCTTTCAATGCGTCTAGAAAAATTTAAGAACCTCAAAATATTCCGTATCCATGAGTAATCATGTCGGTCTCTCCAAACAATGTTGCAAGCAAGCGCGAGAATTTGTGCTAAAGAGAGTCTCACCTTTTGACTTTTGCATAAGTGAAAGAGACTACACCACTCTTCAAAGACTTTCAATTGCACTCATCAGTTTCAAGTCAAATTGGGCCACCATCAACACAAGTGGTGAATAATGTTTAAAAGGTTATAATTCATAACTCAATTATGATATGAAGTTTGACAAATTGGGTTGGGTTTGGGGGTTTGGGGTTTTTGGGTTTTTTTTACACAAACGAAACAGAATTTTACTTGTCGTTTGACAAATTTGAATTCCTAACTTATTTGAACTTGGAGATCTGGAAAAGCTAGGGCCAGAGGAACGTAGAGCGTTAAATCGTGCCAACGAAACTATTACCCGCAGGGTAATGTTTGAGGGTAAAAGGGTAAAAGTAAATAAAAGCCCCCTAGATTGAGCCATCACTAGGGTATGTTTTCTACCTCCTCCTAGCTAATTTGGGGTCTCTGATTGCAAATATGAATTTAGAAATTGCAAAAAATAAATTTTGCAAAAAATAAAACATTCCTGCGTTTTTCCCAGCGGTAAATCTGGCCTGTGGGGCCCAGTTCGTAGGCACGATTTAACGCTGTCCCAGAGGAACTGAAGGAAGAAAAATCAAAGCTAGTGGATAAGTTAATTATGTGCAGGCGGGCCCCCCTGCAACTGAGTCCTGTAATATTGCTGACCAAGGATGTCACTCACCAATTGGGATCCAAAAACTCTTTGTAAATTCAGCCAGCCAGTCAGGTGTTTGTCCGCGTCAGCCTTGTCATCAGTCAGCACCAGGGTTTGTTTTTAGGCAATTAAATCACAGTCCTCGGAGTTCTGTAGGAAAATTGGAGAATTTCCTAGCTTTTAGAAGGTGGCTCGGATATTTCAAATTTTACCTGGAAGTGGGTCTAGAGGGTGTAAATTTTATTGGTTGACATCCCCATCTTGTAATGGAATTAGGCAATTAGCCTCCATTTTTGTTTTTCAATTTGTTGCTTTCCTAAATGTCAAAAATGGGTCTAATGGTGGATTTTGGTGGTGGATTTTTATTCACTTCCCATTTTTTTTGGTTTAAGTGTTCTTGTCTTTCACTTCTAATTTTTTTTGGTTTAAGTGTTCTTGTCTTTCACTTCTAATTTTTTTCTTGAGAGTATCCTTGGCAAGAGTTGAACGTGGCAAAGCCCCTACCATCTTAAGGCCAAGGTTGTAGCCTTCCGAAAATTTAAGGATCCAAAAAGGGTCCAAGTACTTTCAGGAGGCTAGTTAGTACTAAGTCCAGAAAATTGCGTGCCACTACCGTTAGTATCAACTACACCGGACGGACAAGAAGCATCACTCACACTAGGTTCATTTGACGAATTCAAGGAAGAGGAGGGGTTAGCAAACAAAAAACGATATTTTGTGTCATTCTTCCAAATAGGAATAGCATCATTAATAATATCTTCTACTTCCTCATTAGTGCCCTCTAGTGCAATTTGCAACATTGCTTCCAGATTCTTGCTGCCCAAATTGTTCTTAACTCTAGTCTTGATAAAATTTTGCACACTAAAAGCACACTCACATGTCGCTTTAGAAATACATTGGACACGAGCTAACTCTGCAAGAATGAGGAGGTTAGGATATTGAGATTGTAAAGCATGTTTCCAAGTTATCATACCCTACAAGTCCTTAAAATTCTTTACCCCCCATTTTGTAGCACATTGGAGTTTAAAGGCAAGGAATTCTCGCTTACATGTTGCCTGATCCGTGAGAGGAGGGAGATAAAAACCTAGGTGCGAGCAGTCTATCCCATAATGCTGTAGCAAAGCCTTTGATTCAAGAATGCGCCAATTCTGCAAACCCACATGTCTTAAAGGCATATTAGAAGGGTTTAGGATTTTAAAACACAAAATCACATCAGTGTCCCGAAAACGCGCATCAAGTCTTAGCACAAACTGCCTCAGCAAAGTTTTTTCGAAATGGTAGGGCCTCCTCAAGGTCAATACCAAGCCTAGACCGCTCTAGCTAAAATTCGTGGAACATGTTCCCTCTTACATGAGACTACAGCCTCCAGAAGTACCCACCATAAGGACCATAATCAAACAAAACATGATAATCAATGGATTTATTAAACAAATATGTATCCAAGTCACATGAATCTACTATGAACAATATGCGGATTTGAGCAATCTAAGTGAACAATACTACCAACTATTGTCACATCTACATACTTGAGTTGAAATTTTTTGGACAGCATGGCCAAAGAATGGAGAATATTAGCCAAAAAGAACAAGATGAAAACAAACTTGACCTGTTGCAATTTCTCCAAAATAACCTGTGCATGAGCTAAGTCCTTGATGTCCATTCCTTTGGGGAAAAAAAACAAAGATTCAAGGGAATCGTAGAGACTTGTAATTGACTGTCATCGACTGAGCCAAGGAATTTTATGATAGCATTTCATTGTTTTTTTAGAATCAAACAATTGTTCTTGCAAGGCCATGAGAGAATGCTTCCTTTTACTAGATTTGTTATGAAAGAAAAGGGACTGAGCAAGAAATCAACTTGAATAGACAAAATCTTACAATTCGGTGTTTTTGAAGCATCTAAGGTTGCAAGGCTTGTTTGGTGAGCCACTCAATGACATGACAAGAGGAATAGATTAACTTCATTCCAAATTTGTGTTGCAACACCTCCTTGCAAGCCCACCATCGTGCTTGCTCCATCGCTGCCAAAGGCTACAAACTTTGAGAGATAAAGACCTTAATGCCGCACCCGAAAGATAATGCAGTCAAAAATAGTGGCAGCATCTTTTTGGCCCCCCTGCAATTGCAAGAGCCTTAGAAAAACAGTTAGTAACCTTCTTCTACAATTATGGCAAATATGACAAGATGCCCTGTAGTGCTAACATCAGTCGACTCATCAATCATAATGCCAAARAAATGTGAATTTTGAACCCTACAAATAATCTTCTTCTGGATTACTAAGGACAAACACCAAACAAGATCACTACATGCTTTCTCGTCCTAGTACATGTTGGCTGTAATTGGAGCTTTTACAAATAGAAACAATTGACACAAAGCAAGAAATTTTGCATAGGGCAGTGATTGCATCCCTGAGAAGTAGGCTGCTCAAAAAAGAGTATGCAGCATCTTGTCACAAGCAAGCTCGCCACTTTGGATCACCTTCTCCATTGTTTTGCTCCCAATGTTGGTCGCCCAAACAAAACAACGATGCTCATTTGATCTTGCATGGTTAGTGAAAGCACTTACTCTGAAGTTTTTGGACCATTCTTTAGCATACACCGAGCGCCCCCCTTTGTCCACTTAGGTTTTACAAAAAAGTTTGCCCACCTTGGCAGAGAACTCCAACCATGGAAACTGGATTGACCATCTTTCTTTCCACATACTTTGTGAAAGTTTTGTTTGGGAAGGGGAGGGGGGAAATGCGAACCTACAGTTTCAATCGACCTAGAGCTTTTAGTTGTCAAAGTCACAAACTTCTCTGCATCAAGTTGCCGCGATCTTGCAAAGTAGTTGTCGCGGATACTCTTCTGGAGCTTAGACCTGGAAGCTGTCACACACAAGAAGCTCAAGAGAGCAAAAAGGGTATAAGAAGGTCAAACAATTTGATAACAACAACGACAACTCAACATTTGATCATCCCACCAAAAAAAACACGGAAGGAAATGTCTGAAACTAGAGGATCCAAAAAACAATGATATACAAGGAGAAAACAACAACTCAACATTTGAATGACTTGATCATCCTAACCAAAAACATACGGAAGGAAATGTCTAAAACTGGAGGTTTCAAAAAATGGCGATACACGGAACCACAAATGTTAAGGGAGAACGGGGCGTGCACACTTGACTTGCACAACTCCTGAAATCACATCAGAAGCGCCTCGGAGAGTTGAAGCGCCCTCGATGGCTCAATTTTTCTGAAATCAACAATGGCAAGAGAGGTCATATCTGTAATCAGTGTATGCGTGAGCGAGGAGAAACCGAGAAATTGCGTGTCTGCATGAGCAAGGAGGAACCAAGAAATTGCATGTTTACGTGAGCAATGAGGAACATCACAAAAAATTTGAACCCTGGAAGCGGCTGCTACAACCCCCCATGGTGCCAATACGGAAAAAATTAAAATTGAAAAAAAGAAATCTTTTAATCTAAAATTAAATTGAAAAAATAAAGTTTAAAAGAAAAGGATTAAGATGACATGGCGCTGACGTGGTTGTACTAGTGCCACGTCAGATCCAATTTTGTAAAAATTAAAAAAAAAAATTCTCTAATTGCACCTGAACTCGCGGCTCCTTCTAGGGTTCAATTTTTTTGTAATGCTACGTGTCTACGTGAGCAAGGGAGAAGCAAGAGCAATCGTGGACTATGTGTCTTTGCAAGCAAGGAAAAAACAATAGAGAAGAGGGACTACGACATTGCAAAATCCTTAATCCCTAATGCAAATAAATTGGCAAAAATAACTGAGAGTTTGAGAATTGAGACTCTGGGAGTTTGAGAGTATGAGAGTGACATTGTGATGGTGAGGTAATGACTCTATTATGAGTTTTTCACTTTGTCACTTCTCAATAACTCAGTATTCTTTTTTCAAAAGTGAGTAATCTCTTTTTGAAACTACAAGTTGCAGTTGAGCAAAAGTTAGCTCACAACTGCTTCCAAATTTGCAGACTTCATTATTTTACGTATTTGGGAATCCCATGTATTTAAAGCCAATCACTAGGAAAAATACAAGGTCTCCAAAAGGTTGTGAAAATGAATCAGCCCTAAGGCCTGTGACATTATAAATTTTTTATTTTTTATTTTTAATTATAAAAATTAAATAAAAATTAATTAATTGAGAATTTGAGGTGGCATTAGTAGTGCCACGCCGGATTTCAAAATAATAATAATAATAATAATAATAATAAATAAAATCCATAAAAGCACCACGGCCGTTTTGAATTTGCAGCCCTTTGGAGACCCCATATTTTTCCTAACGTACATCAGATGTTGTGAACAAAGTATAACACGCTAAGTATACTACAAAAAAATTCTCTATACATGTCAAAATCATTTCCTAGAAAACCTTTGCTAGGTCAGCTCCCCGCCGTAAAAAAGGCATGTAAATCAATAATTTCCCTACATACTCCTAGAACAGACAGCTAAATTGCCGAATTTTTTTTTCCTACTGAGTCCATTTCCGAAAATCTCCTTTTTTTCATTAGGAACCACTTCCTACACTTTTCTACCTTGTTCGAAAATTATCAAATTCAACCAGCTAGCTTGTAACTAAATGCCAGTACTCCTTGACTCCCTGAACATTGATGTTGACATGCGGTGGAGCCTTTTGGACTTGAAGACACTCAATCATCATCATGGCTTCTTCAGTTCTTTCCTGTGGGTTTCTAGTACTGATTTTGACTTCCCTGGGTATTGACTTTTTTGTGCAAGGAAAAATTGGTAATTTTGAGGGAAATTGTTTTCTTAAAAATATAGCACAGTAGTGTGCACCCAGGTCACTGGAGGTGCCATCGATTCATTCTCTGGGTGTTGACATTTTGTRTAAGAAATTTTGTGAAAAGAAAATGGGGCACGTGACAGTGGAGTATGTCCAATTGTCATGGCATCATGTTGAAATGGACTGACTGAAATTGTTGCATTCATTCCAGGGGGGACACCGTACAAATGATGATGGAAATGGTGGAATAGCTTAAAACCAAGTGATCAAACCTATGGAAAAAACAGCCCATTGTGGTCAGAATTAGGAGTCTGCACTCATGCCATTGCTCAAATTTTTCAAATTTTTCCCACATAAAGACAAGTGTGAGGAATTGTGAGAACAATTGAAATTATAATTTTCAACAAAGTATGAATCTTCTATGAATTTTTGAAGTGTTCATCCCAAAAGAGACAGTAAGCTACCCCATAACCAACAAAAACTGTATCCAATATGCTCATCTTAATCACCTGAAGCGGTCACAATAATTTGTAATGTGGAAGGCCCCAAAAGTCACTTCCTACAATGATTTACATTGGTGGGGAGGTCCCAATGAGGTCACTAATCATTCCATTGGTGTGAGGCAAGACATTGATTGTGGCTGAAAGACCACAATGGGGTCATTAGGTGTCCACCATGGGGCATTTGACCGCAATGGGTTGATCTACCTTAATAGATGGGGATGGTTACTAATAGGAATTAAACCATTGAGTTGGCATCAAAAAGTAGGGTTTGTCAACCTGTGACACTTTCTTCTCTCCATACTCAGTTTTTGGAGAATGGGGACATGGGACACTCCCTTGGCTCTCCTTGGCTTGCGGAAGACCCATTCTAAAAGATTGAGAATGGGCATTCTYGTCCTCCAATGGTGAAAAATGGAAGTAAAGAAGCTCTTGTGTGCGAAGTGTTCACCTTAACCCCTAGAGGACCAAGGCCTTTTATTTGCAAAAACACACTCAAAACGGCCATTTTTATAGCAAAGAGTAAAAAATTTTGAGAATTGTTTATTTTGAACATCTAACCATAGGATCTTACACCTAACTAGTGTGAAAATATGTGGTAAATATTTCAAAATTTTTGACCTCTTAGATTGCAAGATACTTGCGTTTAAAGTGGAAAAAAAAGTTTCAAAGCACACTGCGGGACTAGATTATTTGACTTTGAACCTTCTTATCTTTAATTTTTTGCTCTACAAAGTTTGGAGCTTCAAATCTTTATGGTGGAGAATTGAGCTAAGAGTCTAGGAAAAAATAAATAAAAATAAAAAAAGCATAAATTTTAGTCTTTTAAAAAAATTGTTAAGTAGAAGTAGGTACAAGATAGAAGAAAAATCTAAATTACTAATATCTTCAAGATGGAATTGCAATGCACTAATCCCAATGGTGATATTGTTCTAGCAAGCAAAATAAACCATATGGAACCTTTTTTTTTGAAAAATTGTAAAACTGCATTAAAAAACAAATCCTACAACTTATTTTTTCAAAAAGATGCTTAGATTGCCCCCAAAACAAGATTGTTCGTAACTTTCTCATAACAAATCCAAATGGAATGAATCAAATTTTTCTATGTAGGAAAGAATATAACCTATGAGAAAAAAAAAATTAATTTAAAATTAAAATTAAATTTTTTTTTTCAATTGCCCCCTCTCCCTTGTTTTGAGCTTATTTGGGCATATCTTTTGTTCCTGGGCACCAATTGAAAAAAATATATATTCACACAAAGCTTATCAATTTTACTATCTTCAAAAAAAGTTTCAAAAAATCAAGACAAAAATTGTGACCGTGGATACCTACCTGAAATCCCATTTGTCCCCCCGAAGGAACAATGGTCATTTAGGGGTTAAGCATGCCACTTTCACCCGATTGTACCACTTTGCCCCCCCCCCCCCCCCAAAATCAATGCTCCCGCTTACACCCGTGTGCGCTTGTGCTTGCTAGGTTCCCTTGTTGGTGTTTGTGCTTGTTGGATTTTAGGTTGTGTTTTAGAATTGGCAATTGATCATTGTAGCTTGCGTGCCATAATCATGATAATTGTCTGATCCAAAAATTACTACGAAACAATAGTTGGATTTGTAATCATGAAGAGTGACAAACGAGGGAGGGGGCCTTCAAGACAGGAACTTCTCAATGGTAGAGGAGGGGGTTTATTTGAGAGAGAGAGATCTATCAATTTTTGGGTGTAAGGTAAGTCAACCGGGCCTGAGATCAAAAGCGATGAAATTCTYGGGATCCATCCGGCAGTAATGACGGAGTCCCCCCCTGGACTATTCTGGACTATGAGTGCCGCGGCCCCTTCAGCGGTGGTACTGTAGCAGTTACCGTTAGACATTTCCCCACCTGGATTGCCCCTTGCAAGTGAACCCGATCGACAACAGTGGGAAGTTTCTCTACTGCCGTAAACCACTGCTGTAAAATGCGCCGATCATTTCCTGGAAGGATTCTACGGAGTAACTAGGGTTTCATGCGCATAATACCTGATTACGCGGGCAAATTGCATAAGGACATCCCCACGGCTAACTCTCCAAATGGGCGTGCCAAAATGACTATCTCCACATACTCTGTCCCGTGTGGTCCCCTTGTGCCCCATGCCAAGGTTGAACTATACACGCCAAGCAGTTCCAAAATCAGATTTGCGGTAGGTGAGSACCTCGGAGGTTGTTCTTGGTTGCTTGCTTCATCGACCCCACCTCAAATCACACTAGGCCATTTTTAGATTCTGAAAATACTTATTAAATGTAGTTCGTACCTCGAAAATTGGGAAAAGGGACAAGGAAATGCAATAGCGCGGCACGCTCAAGACACAACAATTCCCAGTGCAATCGTTAAATTTTGATGTGGCCTGTCAGTTTTGCGTGCTTTGAGAGCCTGCCGTGGGGCTTTTTTTTTGGCCTCACTCGCCAACTGATCGAGTCAACCCCCCTTGGCGAGTTGCCGTGGGGGTGTTCTAATCGGGCATTACGAATTTTTCATCCAAATTTTTTCAATCATCTGAGATTTTGCATTTTCCGGCAATGGTTTATGCCGGGCCAATGGCCCTCGTCGTCGGGCATTGTGTGCAAAAGAGTGCCTCCTCGTCGGGCTCTGCCCTCTTCGTCAGCCCTTTTTGCACGCAATGCCTTCCTACTCGAGCATTGCCCTATACTGTCGTCCTCACTGACTGACCCTAATGAAGTAAGTTATRCTATAAATCACCCCATTTTTATTTTTTTTTATTTTTTCTTGGTTTTTGAAATCCAGTGTGCTACACTAAATAGTGAAATTAGGTTGCCTATACCATTAGGTTGCCTTACCCCAAGAAAGTTACTCTAAAAGCCATCAAAGTCAACAAATATTTCTAAAAATACTTCCATTTGTACACATGGAGGTTCATGAGTTCCAACTACAACAATAACTAATTCAAAAGAAGTGCATTCATGTAGAGTAACAATAAATATTTATATAGTGTGGAATGCCAAGAAATTAGTGAGGGGCAACCTAATTTCACTATTTAGTGTAAGTTAGTAAGTTACTGTAACTTATTGAAGTGGGAGATGCCGAGGCAGCGTCTCGCTGCCCTCTCCGGGAGGCGCCGATGGATGATGGCAGCGAGCGCGTCAGTGTTGACCTGCGTTCCTGTTCCTGTTGACTTGAMGCGTCGTCGGTTGACGCGGTTCGGTTCAGTTGCTCCCCTGAAGTCCCCTCCTCACAAGACTTCCATGCTTCCCAAGATAGTCTACTTGACTCACAGGGTCCTTGGCTTATCCAACCATCCGGAAGAAGAGCGAGCGACTGACGAGGGATAGAGGACTGCCAAGGCGGTTTAGGACAGTATTACTCAGCCACCTGGCTGATCCAAGTTGGTCCCAACAATGGAAGGAAAGGAACTTCTTCACTACAGCACTGTAGGTGTTCAATCTGGGGTCCAACTGAATCCAATCTGAGGAGGTGGACCCCAGATTGGATTGGACATTTGGACCCCAGACAAACAGATTGGACGGACCCACGTAAATAATAATAATAATAATAAGGTAGTATTTCAAGCGTCCAATACAAGTAAGTTTAATTAAGTAAGTATCTAAATGCAGCCCACTCAAGCCAGGAAGGAAGCTGTGACCACTGTGGACTGTGGAGTTCCAATCCGTCCGTCAATCCGTCCGTCAATCCGTCCGTCTCCCCATCAGCCAGGGCAGGCCGCCTGGGCGGTGAGCAATTTCGACAGGAGTGAGGAAACGGAGCAGCAGGGGAGCGGCTATGGATAGGCTTCTGCTTCCGGCAGTTCTCCTCAGCAGGCTCCGCTCTCGGCCCGACGGACGATCAATGAGTCTCTCGGGAGGGAGAACCTAGGTTACTGTAGATTGATTGATTGATTGATTGCAACCTCGCTTTTACCTGTCCAGTACAGCTACAGTAGTAGAGGAGATGGCAATCCCAGGTAACGTAAACCACTGCCGGGAAATGTGACGGTCATTTGCAGGAAGGATTCTACGGCGTAATTAGGGTTTCATGCCCGTAATGTCCGATTGCGCGGGCAAAATTGCATAAGCGGGCATTACGGATTTTTCATCCAAATTGTTTTCAGTCATCCAAATTTTTACATTTCCTAGCAGTGGTTTACACCGGGCAATGGCCTTCGTCGTCGGGCATTGCGGCCATAAAGGAGCTTCCTCGTCGGGCTCCACCCTCCTCGTCAGCCTCTTTATGGCCGCAATGCCCTCCTCCTCAAGCATTGCCCTATACTTAACCCTAGAAGGGCCCTTGGGGTTTCTCTCTATCACCCATATTTAGCTTTTTCAACTCTTCAATGCAGGACATTAAATCCTCCCAGAAGGATTCATCTGAGGTAAAAGTAAAAAAAAAAGCCCCCCTATTTTGAGCCGTACGGTCTAGACCTCTTCAAGCTAATTTGGGGTCTACGATTGCAAATAAGAATTCAGAATTTGCAAAAAAGAATTTAAGTGAAAAATAACAAATTCTAGCGTTTCTACGAAGGATAATTCCAGCTTACTGGGCGCACTTCGAAAGGAAGATTTAACGTCCTGCCTCTTCAATTGTGATTTCACGTAGGAATTGTGATACATTGTTATTTATGTACTATCATGATCATTAATTTAAGTTGTATTGAAAATTATTTGGTCAATGTCTTTCTCATAAAATACCACCGTATTTGTATATACTATACAGTCACAAAGGGCTTTCACGCCCTTCTAGGGTTAGTTTGAGTTAGTTCTTGCCTTTGTCTTTCATACCAATGTTATTAACCAATGCTCAGGGGTCTCAAGCATGGCAAACTTCCCACTCATCCAAGCTTTAGCATTGCAACCTCTTCATGAGCCAACGAATGATTCTCTACAAATTACAACTGAAGGTACAACCACTCGCATGCCATACGTATACTCAGGAAGGCATCATCCTTTCTCTAAAGGAGATTGGTTGTGGCTAGTTAACCCCTAAAGTCCCAAGGCCATTTTTCTGTCAAAAAACATTGAAAACTGTCATTTTTGCTACATTCATCCAAGAAAACAAAAAAAGATTTTTTCTTAAAAACTAACTGCAGGATATTGTACTTCACTTGTCTTAGATCATGTGGTAAAAGTTCATGAAGTTTGACTATAGAGATCGGAAGATATTAGCATTCAAAGTTGAAAAGAAAGTGTTTTTGAAAATTGCCCTGCAAGTTCAAATGACTTTGACTGTCATTTGTAAAATTTTTTGCACTACAGACTTTGAATTTAAAATTTTTTATGTTGAAGAATTGATTTGAATGTCTAGAAAAAAAATTCAAAGAAAAGACACTTGCTTTTCATTCTTTAAAATTTTTTGTTAAGTAGAAGTAGGTCCAAGATTGAAAGAAAAACTAAATGGTTAATAGCTCAAAGATGAGATTCAAACACAATGATCCCAATGGTGAGATTGTTTTAGCAAGTAAACTTCACCTTTTCCAACAATTTTTTTGAAAAATTGTGAAAACTGCATTCGAAAATGAATCCTGTAAGTTTTTTTTTTCAAAAAGATGCTTAGATTGCTCGAAAAACAAGATTGTCCATAACTTTCTCATTACTAGTCCAAATAGAATGAATAAAAGCTTCACATGTAGACAAAAATATATCATTTTAGGAAAAAAAAATTTAATTTTAATTGTGAATTTTTTCAAATTTTTTTCTACTACTTGCCGAGTTCAGTTTTGGGTTTTTTGTGGTATAACTTTCGCTCCCGGGCACCCATTGAGATAAAAATTGTATTCTCACAAAGCTAATCAATTTTTCTATCTTATGAGAAATCTTCAAAAAGTTTCATAAAAAATCAAGTTCATAAGAATCTGCCTGAAATCCAATTTGACCCTTGAGGGGACAATGGGACTTTAGGGGTTAACAATGTTCTTGTATTCTTTGGTTGTGAAACATCACCTATAGTGCTCACAAGTAATACACTACTAACACAATAATTTCTACAAAGTGAAAGCTCATCCACTGGAGGAATTATGGTAATTTGTATGTGGATTCATTTTTCCTACCCAATATAGTAGAACCTCTATAAGGCGCTGCTCAATAAGTTGATAAACCTCTATAAACCAATGTTGTTGGACGGGTCTGGGACTAGGCCACATTACAAAGGTTGTGACTAAATGTAACCCTCACTTAGCCAATAAACCTCTGTAAACCAATATGCCAGACTCGTCCGGGACCTATTGAGTATGGGAGGGGCTATTGTAGTAAAGTAAGTGGGACGGACATGCTTAGGCCATTACTGTATTTGTTTTAAAGTTAACCCCTAAAAGATGTTGCCCACCAAAAGAGTAGGCGTATGTTGTCCATATATTGAATGTATTTGATCCTCTCTAATAACTCAAAAATTCCCAAAAAAATCTCATTTGACAAACAATATGACTATAACTTGGTTTGAAATTTACAACTTGAATGGGATTCATATGCTACTCAATTTTCTCTTTTGTATACAAGAGGGGAGAACATATAGAAAACAATAACATTGTTTAGAGATTAAGGTAGGAGGTCCATAAAGTGCCCATCGAAGGGCTGAAGCTGAATTTTGGCAAGGTGAAACTGCTTGAAATAATTTTCAGTAAATTTTCTTTGAAAGACAAGTGAAATTGGCATCTAACCCAAGTCATTTTATAATTTTTGGAGCTTTGTGAAATTAGTTATGAATTTTTGAAGTTGCAGAAAAGTGCATTTCGATGGGCTCTAAAACCGACCACCTCCTCAAATGTAGACTGTTTGTACATTGGAGAGTGCAAAATGTACCTCCAGAGACTGATTGGTTTTAGAACGTGCTCCATTTTAGGACCTCCTACCTTAATTATTCAGACAGTTCAGTTTTCAGACAAGAATCTCCGGTGAGGAGAGTGGGCCCCACATGCAAAATAATAAGTTCAGTGCATAGCATTCTTAACCTTCACTAGGGGGGTGCTCCCTCAAATTTTGCCCCCCCAGCAACCAATCAGGACACATTAGGAAAATTTTTAGCCCTGCAGAGGGCTGTTAAGACTTCATTTTCGGCACCCCGCAATGACCCCGCAGTGCTAATACAGAAAAATAAAAAAATAATTTTTTTTTGAAAAACTTTTTTTTTGGAAAAAAAATTAAAAAAAATTAAAAAAATTAAAAATAGTCAATCTGATGTGGCGTTGACGTGGCACCAGTAGTGCCACATCAGATTCCAATTTTTGAAAAATAAAAAATAATTTTTTATTTTTATTTTTTTCTGTAATTGCACCGCAGGGGTGCAAACCTCGTGGCCTCTTGGAGGCTTGAAAATTTTCCTAATGACTCCAGTCTCACAGCCCACTCTCTCACAACCAGGCTAGCCAATGAAATTATTTCAATTATAATTAAAATCCTCCCCCAGATATATAGTGGAGGATTATACCTCCACATGGGGGGAGGTAGAACACCCGGTTAAGAATGTTATGTGGGTAGCCTGTTTCACGACCTTCTTTTCCCTCGTTCCCTCATCTCCCGCAAAACGTTCCCTCAGCTTCCGCAGGACGTTAAATCCTCCATTCAAAGTAGGCCCAACTCGCTGAAATTAACGTGGATAAAAACGCCGAATTTTTTTAATTTTCACATAGTTTTTTTTTTTTTTTTTCAAATTCTCAATTCATATTTGCAATCAAGAACATAACATTCTTAACCTTCATGAGGGGGGTCCCTTTTGCTCCTCAAAATCTGACCCCCCAGCAACCAAGCGGTATCTCCAAGTCTAATAGCCCACTCTCTCCCAACCAGGCCAGCCAATGAAAATGCTTCTATTGTAACTAAAATCCTCCCCCAGGTATATAACAAAGGATTATATTTCCACCTGGAGGGAGGATACACACCCAGTTAAGAATGTTATGAACCCCAATTAGCTAGGAGAGGTCTAAACTATACCCTAGACACGGCTGAATATAGGGGGGGCTTTGTTTTACTTTTACCTCTGGTGAATCCTTTTGGGCCCACTTCAAGTGGAGGATTTAACGTCCTGCTCAGTTTTCTCCGGGAGCCCCTTCATCAAATAAGTTAGACTTATCTCAAGATTATTTTTAATTTTTATCAGAAACACACATTCATTCATTCATTGGTTCAATTGGATCAGATCCAGAATTAGTACAAAACGATGAAGGCCGGCTAGCCAGCTGGGGTACACACCAAAAGTTTATTAACTTTCAAGAAAAAAAAAGTCTACTAACTTAATTAGGGGTTCCCCTCTTGGAATCATCATCTAGTACAGGTTCCCAAGAAGATACTAAAGTCTATTTATGTCAGGGCCATCCGGGCAATGTGTGCAAGGCCATGAGTGGCAATGGTGGTACACTAAGATAGGAAATATAAAATTGCAAATTTTTTCAGAATTTTACTCCCAAAATTGAAATTATTGTGAAGTTTGGAAGCTCATAAGTACATTCCACTAGTAGCCAATGTATAGAGTCTTCCAATTGTGATCATTCTAGAATTATTTTCTTGTTCACTTCATCGTGCCTATTTGTTCACTACTATAGAATATGCGTCATGACCTTATTAGTCCCAATCTTGAAGGGACCAAAAACACACATTCAAAGCTTKGGTGGGTAATCTTTTCTAGCCTTGGTTGAATTACTGCACTCCTACAGGTTGGGTGCTGAGCATGGTTGACAATTGGTGCCTCTACCTTACACAAAATAAGTGAAAGTAGGTTATCTCACACTAATTTCTTGACTTTTGACATTAAAATATATAGATGTTTAWTGTTATTGTACAAGAACGCAATACTTTTGAATTAGGTGTTGTTGTAATTGGGACTCATTAACCTCCGAGGCATGTGTACAAATAGAAATATTTGTAGCAATATTTGTTGACTTTAATGGCTTGTAAAGTAATATCTTTAGGAGTAAGGCAACCCAACTATTTAGGAAATCTAATTTCACTATATCATGTAGACAATTGGCAAACAAATTTCAAACCTGGAATTGATGGTTTAATCCCTAAATGCCCAAGGCATTTTTTGAGCTTCTAAAAATTTGCTCAATTGGACAAAAAGTCAACATTTTGATCAGTTGTATCAGTTTTTTTGGAATTGTAATTGTACAAATTCCAACGAGATATGGTAGAGATCACATAGGAAAAGAAAATACAACAATATTACTTATGAATTGAAAGATTATAATGTTTGACCACAAAGGTGTTAAAATTGCAAAAGTGATTTGAAGTGTTTCAATCCATTTTTTACATGCCAAATTTGCAGAGTTGGTCACCAAAAAATATAAGGCTAAAGGACCTAATATGCATAACCCCAAT
Organism: Pleurozium schreberi; assembly: GCA_006891605.1. Lineage (NCBI taxonomy): Eukaryota > Viridiplantae > Streptophyta > Bryopsida > Hypnales > Hylocomiaceae > Pleurozium > Pleurozium schreberi. The sequence continues at coordinate 92,401 of VACF01000791.1, read as the reverse complement.
CAATTTATGGCTTCTCTAAATCTACTTTACAATTTTTTAAATGAGTTTTCAATGTGATTTTTTCTTCAAAATCTAGTGTATTTGAGGCTCATTTTTGAGAGCCTTCAACATTATGGAAAGTCAAAATTGCAATGAACACCCTTGGTCAAAATCTCAAATAGAAAATCATACTCTATCATTTTCAAAATCATATTTTTGATGCTAAAACTAAGATGGAAGCACCCAAAAAACGTCAATATAAGCAATTCAACATATTTGGAGGCATTTTTTTCTTAAAATAGTATTTTGTAGTATTAGCAAGTAAAAATCGTGAATATTCAAAAACTAAATTAGATTTTTGGATGTCACATGTATTTTCTATGATTTTTCAAAGTACAAGCTCCCTAAACCATTGAAATTGTCCCATAGATACACCTAAATCTAAAATTTACAAAAATCAATAGTTAGAGAATCAAAGTTAAGTATGTGTCCTTCAAATGTGTCAACCAATAAGACTTAAGCATTTGGAAGACACATCAACCAAAGTCTAGGGACAGTAGTAGGTGAGTCTAGGGTACAAGAATGAAAACATGTACGCTAATGGATGTTTCTAACTTAGACTTCAAAAAGAATTTCTCAAAATTACAAACTACTAAAAATAGCAACTTGGTTAGTTTTTAAACTTCAAAATATCATCAACATCAAAATTCGGTGCCTCATGCATTTAGAGATTAATCCCAAAAGGATAACTATTGATTTCAAGCATCCTTGTCCATCAATTTGTTTGCTGCCATTTTGCAACTAGATATGAATTAAAAAGTTTATAATTATCTATTAAGAGATGAATCAAATGTCTACTACAAGTCAGTAAAAATTTCAAATTTTTTGGGAAAAATTGGAAACTACCAAGATTTCATATCAATTTGAAAAAATGAAGAAAAATTATATCAAATACAAAATATACTTGCAAAAATTGAAATTTTCACCATAAATTTACATTATGGATTTACGGTGCATCACATTACGGTATAAGCGAAAGTTATTGTGTTTTTCTAAAATTAGGAAATCAATAAATCATGGTTATGCGTCCAAAATTAATGTTGTTGTAAAATATTGAAATTTGTGAACTTTAAAAATTTATAGTGGGAGTAGAAATTACACTTGATAAGTTTCATTTGATTAGTCAAACTAAAATTCAAAAAAATATCATTTTTATGGCTAAAATTCATATCAAGAGTAAATAGCAAGAAATGGTCAAAAATATATTACAAGGGAGACTTGTGGATCAAGCATCTCCTTCTTTAGAAAAGTCAATAATACCCTAATGAATGAATTTGCAATACTATTCATTAAAAATGTACTCAAGCAACTTCCCAAAATCATATTGAATAAAAAAAAATTATATTTGTAGTCTACAATGACAATGAGGTGAAAAGAGGCAAATATGGTGTTTCCATTCCAATTTCTCCCCCCTCCTTCACTAAGAAAATCACCAAGCATTGATATGAGGTCAATAAAATCCACCACCACCACCAAGTGCCGTTGATCTTTTCAAAAAAACAGAGCCGTTGATGTGCGTGGAACCAATGATTTTGGCCGTTCAAATATGGATATAGGATACTAGATACTAGATATTTATGTATATCTATATAGAACTAAAAATACAAAGTATGGATATGGATATGGTTGCAAAGTTTGAAATACAAAATACATATGGAATACATACATATTCATGTGAATTCATATACGGATATATCCCATATCAATTGGAGTCCATACTAGTTCCACAAGGATATAAATATAGGGTGGTGGTCTGTTTTTAGAAGTTATGAATTCATTCTAGAAGTGGTTCATGCTCAAATTTTTGGATGTAAAAACTTAACAATCAATGGTATTTTGTGTGCAATGGAAGACAAGAAACAAGTGTGCAATTGACTCTTTCACACAATGTGCTCAGTGAAGTCATCAATTAGACACTTAGTGTCCATGGTGTCTTTCAAGGTTTAATCCTTAAAGGATGGTCCCTATAACCATGGAGTGAATTTTAAAAATTCAATGCTTTTTGTGCTCAATGTTAGGATTAATTTTATTGTATTTCAAGGATGCAATAACATGTTCTCTAATCCTAAAATTTTCAGGTTTTGCATGAAAATTTGAAACTATTGTAAATTTTTTAATAAAGAAATTCTAGAAAACTCATATCAAATACAAAATATGCTTTAAATATCTAAAAAATTGGTACTTATATATATTATAGTGTAGAACACTGTAGACAGTGTGGACATAAGTTCTACGTCAATCTAAAATTAAAAAACCAACATACCATGGCTATAGGACCAATGTTCAAATTGTAATAAAATGTTGAATTTTGAGTATTTCTAAATTTCAAAATGGAATCCAAACTAGGTTACTAGGCTGAGTAAACTTCATTTCATTAGTTGAACTCAAATTCAAAAAAGATCATTTTCATGTGTGAAATTCATATCAAAAAGGTAGAAGTTGCCAAAATACACTAAAAAGCATCTTTTGTGATTCAAGTGTTTAGCATTTTCTTCTATAACAACATCAATAATACCTCAATGAAGGAATTTCCACCACCATGCACTAAAAAAGTTCTCTCAACAATTGGATGAAAAATGCAATAAATACTCGAGTAGTCATTTGGAATCATCTACACTAATTAGGGATATTAAAGGGACCCATACTAATTAATTGACATTTCACACTATATAAATATCTATCTTTGTTGTACATTAATAGTTATTAAAGTGTCCAAGGGCATACAAATTTTGACAATAAGTCCCTTTAATTGTTTGGTCCCCTTAATATCCCTATTTTGTATAAAAGACATTCAAAGTATTGTGGTCTTTTAATTATTTACCCTTATATGTTTTTGACTATGTTTTCACCAAAAATGCTCCAAAACTACCAAATACAAGTACCATAAGTAACTAATACAAATACCAAATTTTAGGAAAAAAATCCATATTTAGACACATGTAGCTATAGGATCTTGTAGTAAGCTGGTTTGAAAAGATGTGGAAAGAAATTCAGAATTTTCCACCGTGCAAATTGCAAGATATTAGCAATTGAATTGGGAAGAATCCTTTTTTGACCTGCAAAAAAATGGGCAGCTGTACTTCAGAAGGTCATATTTGTATGAAAAAATGTCTAAAATGGTGGTAACTCTCTGATTTCATTTTTAAAGGCAAGTTACACGCTCAAAAAATTTCAAATCATTTGAAATTGTACAACATTCAAGAAAAAAATAGTGAGTAGAGAGAAGTAGAGAATGATTGTAAACACTAAATTTAAGAATTTAATCATGGAATTGAAAAATGCCAATCCAAGTCGTTTTAATGTTGTAATAAACAACACATACCCAAAGTTTTTATTTTTTTTCAATAACATTGAAAATTGGGTTAAATATAGGACTTCAAAGTTTATTTTAGAGTAGAGATTCCATAATTGCCCGCAACTAAAACTCCTTATAACTTTCATCTCATCAATCAAAATGGAATGTTTCAAAGATTTACACATATATTTAAGTCTAGAAAACCAATTTCAAATTTTGTTTCTTTAAAAAGTGATTTAAATTTTTTTTTCCCGGATTGCTTGGTGAGCAATGAAAACCACATATCATACAATAACTTTCTAACCATGTAGTCAAAAGCTATGAAAATTGTTGGGCCTTAAAAGCTGCTCCTTGGGCACATATTGTGTGATAATATCAAAGAAAAAAAATAAAAACTCCATTCATAGTGAGCTGCCCAAAATCACTATGTTGCCAAAAAATACAGTTTGAGAATGTAGGGTTTATGGCTTTATGCACTCCAACATCCACTTTGTAGACGACGAATTCATTCTTATTCTTGTTTCTTTCTCATTACTGCTAGGATGAAAGTCATTATAATTACAAGGAAGATAGAACCCTTTCCCTTGAGGAAATAAATAGCAAAATTACCTAGTCTTGCCCACTTCATTCGTACATGAGCACCTGGGAAAAATTGGATCATTTCCACTTCATGGAACAAGAAAGTAATGGCAACATTATCATGTGGAAAATCATAAAATGAACACCATAAGGTAAATCACCTCATGAAATCCATATGGTAATCATTTATCAAATTGCTTTGTTGAAAAGTAGTGTGCAAACACCTTCCCGTAAAGCATTAGAAAAACACACTATGGAAAATCATCCAAGCTACACCACAAGTAAGAACATCAAGATAACCCCATCTTTGAAAGCATTTTGTAAATGCCTTGTGGTTAAGCATCAAGAAAGCACTATTTAATAAATTTTCAGAAAATTTTCTTGGCATCTTCATTGCGTCATCATGCTATCAATGTCACTAAAATCTGCAAAAAATTTACAAAAAATTATGTACACAATAGAGTCCAATTGCTCCGGGGACGTTCGGTTCGGGAGATCTCAACGTAACAAACAAAACAAAGAGCCTTATTTAAGGTATGGATACTTAAAGTCAACAAGAGTGTTGCACTAGTTAGTTATCTGTAACTCTAGAAATTGAGAACTATATATCAATTTTCTAGAGGTAAAACTTTATACAAATTGTTTTTGTAATAGATTGATTCTCTCATGGAAAAACATTTACATATTCCTTCTTTGACCTACTTTACCATCTAGCTTAGAAGTCATTTTTCCACTTACACATAAGTAGAAGAAGGAAAGATCTTTAGGTTTTTCACTTTTTGAAACGCGGGAAGGCTGCTATCTTCCTTAAGAAATTTGTCAAGATACTTTATGAAGTTCATTAGAGAAAAAATCAAAACCGTAGAAGGTTGCCCAAGTAGTGACATCCTTAAGGATTTCCACGTTATGCTTGGTCCTATAGAATCGTACTCATTGGGGGTTCACCTTGCTTTCATGAAGGTAGTCATGACATAATAGTCAAGGTGCAATAGAGATAGTATTTAATAATCAACCCTACATCCAATTGAGATTATCAATCAACTTAGAATACATGGTGTTTAATAAACTCTAATGTTTGGGCAACTAGCTTCATATATGATTGGTGTGTTTGAAGATGAGAAGATAAGATCTTTATACAAGTGGGGTAGTAGTAGGTAAAACAATCCATGTGGGTAATGTATAATAGAGTTTATAGGAACTTACCCGCTCACAATTAAGTCAAAATATTGGAATAGTGCTCAAAATAGAAACCCAAAACTCACTTTAGTTTAGTTAAATATATTTTTTCAAAAAAATTTGAACCAAAAAAAGTTGAAAAATCAAGCTAAGTTGCATTTCCAAAAATTTGTTTGAGGTTCAGAGCCTCAAATAAAACTCGAGATTGAAGCCGGAGTTTGGAAAAAACACAGGACAAAATTCCTTGGAGCACCAAAACTAAGGTATGAAGGAGTTTGGTGCTGGATTTCATTTATGATATTCTTTAAGGTAGGTAACCGAAAAGCGCCACTAAACTAAAAGCGCCATCTTCACACTCTGTACATCTCCAAATTCACTTATGTACCTATGTGGAATCAAACTTTGACCCTTCATAACTTCAAACTTTGCATATTATATCCAAATGTTGCATTCTTTGGTACATTGGAACTTCATTTCACTTGCCAAGAAGACAATATGAAAATCTGACCAGCCTTATAATAGTAACTAGGCACAGTATCTATTTGTGGCGCCTTGAGGATGCCTACCTTAAACCTTCCTCTACTACACCCGTTCACAAACACAGGATGAACTTTACGATTAACTCTATTATCTCATTGCTCTATGCATTCAAGTATATGAAACTCAAAGATGTGCAATTGTACATTCCCCTATTCCGGTCAAGTACGCCACTCCCCCAGAATTCGTCAATGGCCACAGATTAGATCCACAATTGTTATAAAAAAATCTTTGAATGACGAACTTGGGGAGCTTCACCTGGCTCTTGACTGTTCTTTTTGAAAACACATGGACCAATTCCATTGATAGAGGAAAAAGTACAAAGAACCAAGGGAGACGGTCCCAAGTGCAATTTGTTTTAGAAATTATTATTCTTGACTTTGATTGCAACAACCAAATTATCCATGCATGATAACGTAGAGAGGTCCGTCCTAAGTTGAAAAGGATGGATGGATGGGCTCTCCCAATTGGGTTTGATTCACATAATTCTAAGAAGGAAAGGAACTCATGAATTCAAGTTCCTTACAAATAAATAAAAAATGACATTTGACTTTACCCAACTGATAGGGAGTGGGAAATGGTGGAGACTATAGTACCCCAACGAGCTAAACGCGGAGGTGGTTTTGCCCCCGCGTTTTAACCATGAGGAAAACACTGGAACTTTTTATTTCTCATGCATAAATTTCTTTGCAGAATTTGACTTCATATTTGCAATCAGAGGACCCAAATTAACGAAGGGAGGTGTTACTCATAAAATTATTATGGCACAAAATAGGGGGGCTGTTTTTACATTCACCCATTGTTACACCTCCGCATTTAGCTCATTGGGGTACTGTAGACTAGACCATGGGAAATGGCATACCATATAAAAAATAGTATGACTTTGACCACATGGTCAGATATAAAAAAACAAAAACAAAACATGCTAATTTCCAACATCTGCATTTGGTCCTCTGGATTTTGGTGTGTAAGGTAGAAGGTGGTGGAAATAATCATTTAAGCTATTTTGGAGCAGATAGTGAGGCATAAGAGGTGGTGGAAATGTAGGAAGATAGGAAATATGGGAATTGCAAATTTTTCAAAAATTTACTCAAAATTGAAATTACTGTGAATTTTGGGAGTCAAAAAAGTACTTTGCACCCAAAAACCAATATCTAGAGTTTTGCAATTCCTATCATTTAAGAATTGCTTTTCCACTCAATTCTTATGGACATGTGTCATAACCTTATTAGTCCCAATCTTGAAAAAGACAAAATAAAACAAAAACATTCCAAGCTTCATTTCCACCCTATGGTTGGAAATAGCGCACCCTAGAGGTTGGTTATTGGGCATGATTGGTAATTGGTACTTACTTCTACCTTGGGGCTTTTTTGTGTGTGTATGTGGTCTTCAACACAGACTTTCGTTTTACTCTCACTACGAGCATCTCCATTGGGGTGTAGAATGTTGACCTAGCAAGGAGTGTGGGGCATCTCACTACACTAATGATGTTAAATAGTGTTAACTACACTAATTGATTTAAAACAGTCATAAGTTTTTACTCTTAACCCATTAAAGACCGTGGTTGATTTGGGGGGCGGACAAGACATTTTCTAATTTCTAATTAAACATGGAAAATATATCAAATTGTGATGCTTTCCACAGATTTGACCATGCTGATGGAATTGGTATGAATGATTGGGCCTCCAAAGCAAATTTTGTGGCAATTCAAGGTTCCCTAATTGAAAGATTTTTGTATTTTCAGCCCAAATTTTGTTAGTTTTTTCAATCCATAAACTGCATGCAAGCACAGATTGTCGTGATTCTTGTCCCAATCCATTCGATTTACAATTCCCCACACCCGTCCCCTTTTGTTTGTATCCAAATTCATTCTAGAACTTTGGCTACCACTGAAGAAGTGTCAATATCAACCCAAAAGTGGTCGACTGGTCCTTAATGGGTTAATGAATATTTTTACCAACTATAGGTACAAAGTTTTCTCAACTATAGAACTATTAGGATCCATGCACTCCGTAAAAATATTCATGAAGAGTAAAAACTTATAGCATTTCTAAAATAATTAGTATGGATACACTATTTAACATCATTAGTGTAGTGTGAGACTTCATATACTTTTTCAACACAAACCTCTCTAACTTTTTGTTGCCACACTTTAAGTTGCAGTGCCTCACACATCTAACATGTTGCACACATTTGTGTTGATTGCTCCGTAGGGAGCCTTGATTGCTATGTGATTGCATATTTCCAGCCTCTCCCACTAGTAAAGTAGTTCCACATCACCCAACAAAATGGGTTAGCTTGCATTGGAAAGTGGGCAATGCATTGGAATTTGGGATTTTCACTACAAAAGAAAGGGGTGTTTTAAGCATAGCCCTAGTAGTATAGTCTTTTAAGTAATGACCTTTAAGTAAGGTTTTTAGTAAAATTTTACCAAAAAGATAGTCTTTTCATTAAATTTTTACTAAAAACCTTACTCAAAGGTCATTACTTAAAAGACTATACTACTAGGACTATACTTAAAAACACCCCTTTCTCTTGTAGTGTTTGTAGGTTGAAGTTTGGGGGTATGATATGAGGGGGGGCCTTAACCGGAGGAGGGATACAACGAAGACATGAGACTGGACCAATTTTGCCATCTATTGCTCAAGATGCTCTAAGCTATTTGAACCTAATTAAGTATTGAACCTAAATAGGCGTGAATGTAAACCATACACTCAATAATAAATACAAATCTAACAATGCGAAAGATCTCTTACAATTTTGTACAGAATGAAATAGAGATCTTGGGCTTTTTATATATTTGTTCTAAAATGAATGCATGAATGCACTGTGTATAAATTCAAGCCTAGTTACAAAGACCTAATTGGATATACCTACCTTATATCCTAAAGGGGCCATGATTCTTACTCTATACATTCAAAAAATAAAACATATTTGTTAAGTGCACATTCAGACAAGATACATTATGTGATGGATGGTGTGTATTAAAAAACTGAGTTAAAGTGAGAATATGATTTTGAGTTACAACAATTCTCAAAATGTTTTGCATTCTTATACAAATTTCCATAACTACTTAAGAAATTATATTTTTTTTGAAAAAAATTAAGACATGGTGGGGTAGAACTACTATAGAAGTAACCTTTTTTTATAAGATGATTTTTCAAATTTTTTAATAAAACTTAAATATTCTTAAAGTTTAACTGAGATTTATTAGTGATGATGAACATTTTAATACAAATACACAATTTTCAAGATTCTTTAGTAAGCAGAATGAGAATTGGGTGATTGCAAGAAACAACTGTCCTATTTTCCTTCACAATGTCATGAAAAAAGTTGTTTTTGTCTATAACTTTTGTAGAAATGCTTGAAAGAACAAGAAATTTGGAAGCAAGCTTTCTAGTGGTATGGAAAATAAACACAAATTTTTTCAATTCTATAAAAATTACTTAAATAACCAAAATTGAATTTTGATAATATGTCACACCTGCAGTTTTGGTGGTTTCTAGTACTATCAAGTACCTTTTTTGAAAAGTTAGGTCATGAAACTTTGTGGGGTGTTTTATAATATGGAAATACAACTTTCCAAAAGAGGGATTTTCGATTGCCTATTGTAAGTGAGTTCTAGATTGACCTAAAGTGAGCACCATTGAATTTTTGAATAATGAAAGATGATTTTGGTGGATTTTTTTTAATGACTAGACAACCACATAAAGTTGTTGCAAATGGAAAATTTTTATTCTATTTTTGAAAATTTTATCCTACTTTTTACGAATTAAAATATCAAAATATGTATTTTCTTCAAACTTGGCACGTTTCAAGTTCTCCTACTTAGAAATATTTTCTATACTTTTCCTTTCTAGGGTAGCTTTTTCTTAAAGGTATAAAAACTAGTCATATTTAAAAAAAATTTGAAACTACTTTTCTGATTTGAAAGTACTCCCGAAAAAATCATCAAAACACAACAAAATTGACACGTGTTTCTTGCAATCACCCTACCATGTCTAAAAATCTTGCAATTGGGTATACTTTTGGTTTGAGGAGCTTTTCCATTAACCAATATTTATCAATAAAATTTCAATCCAAAAGTTAAAAATTTGCTTACAATTAATTATAAGTTAAATTAAATGATTTGTAATTTTCACAAGAATTTTCTTTCCTTAATTTCAAAATTTTAAGCTCTAGTTTATTTTAAATGATTTTCTTAACTTTTGTTTTACTTAATTCTTCAAGTCATTCTTGAAGGGACATTTTTAGAATGACAAAAGTTACATTTGAAGTGAACCATACTTGCACACTTCAAAGTGTAGAATATTTGCAAGTAATATTTTTTAATATTTAACTTACATACTATATATATTAACCTTCGATGGCTGTTGAGGACCAAAAGCATTCGAAGGATGAATTCATCGTCAATTGTAAACATAGAATGCACCTATTGGTTCAGTAATTGGAGTACTTTGGTGACTATGTCAATCACAAGGGGCCACATCCTTCAAGGGTTAATCTTGGAAGGACAAGGCCCTATCACCAAAGTAGTCAACTAAGAATCATCAAATTCCATGATGAGTAGGTTCATTATTTGTTTCTACAATATCCTTAAATGTCGAGGTGGATGTTTTGTGTCCGATGGATAACACAAATCTTTGAGTAGGACAAAGTGCAACTATTCATCCTCAAAATTTTGTCTCAAATTGGGAGATCTTCTATAGTACTTTGATTTCCAATGAGTGGTTTTAGATCTTTTTAAACTAGTGATTTCCATGGTATCAAAATGGATGATTTCCACGGTCACCACTCCACCCTTTAAATGTTAACCTTGTAAAGATGAGCAAGTCACCATGGAAATAATCCTTTTATCATCTACTTAAAACATTTAGAGTCACTCACTAAAGGTCAAACTATTTTGCAAGATCCCTGTTTCTGCACAAAATTTCAAAGATGAACATTTGCACTTCTATCTAACATGGAAAGGTTTTTTGTCAACTATGAGACACTTAAATCCATCACACACTTAGGACCTCGTGCCATGTACATTGGTCCGGTGGAAAAAGCACTAAAAGACAAGGTTAAAAGTCAGTCATCACACAATTTTAGTTCACAAGAGCATTTCAAGGTAAAACAGCCAACACAAGAATCTCTAATCATTTAGATGGATATAAAAACCAAAAAGCATTGCAGTCAAAGCTCTGATCTTCAAGTCAAATCTCAACAAAAAAAAAAAAAATGTCGAGCTTGCAATTACAATCTCATTCAAATTTCGTACAGAAGAATGCATGTTTGCCATGCAGTGGCAAAATCTAATGACTTGCTGACCAACATGCCGGAGATTTCGAGGTATAACTTAAACACCAGAAAGTCTGAATGAGGAAATCTCCAAGAAAGCTGTACAAAATTTGTAAGAGAGTATAGACACTAGACAAGCTTCCATCACAGAATGTGTTGTAAAAACGCTAACTTTTTTTTTATTGTTTCCATTGTTTACGCTGCATCAAAAAGCACAACCGAAGTCCTAACACTTAYTAATCAGACATCTCATTCTAAGGGCCTCTCAGAAGAAATTCTAATAAGAGAGATAGCACAGGTGAACATCACTAGAATGGCAAGAGAAGTTCGACAGACGAAACTCACACCGGCCAGTGCTCCTTTCAAAGATCAAACTTGAAACGAGAATCTGAAACATAGAAACGACTGGCCGGGAGCTTAAGAAGAGGAAGAGTTCAACATAATGAAACCGAAGGATTTCAGATCATTRACTCACTCTTGTCTCAAAGAGATCAAGGTGCGGTGAAATGGAAAGAAATCGAAAAACAAAAAAACGATGAAGAGAGCTGTCTGTGCAAGACAGAACTCTGTTTTGAATTTCTTCCTAGTTATCAGAAATTGTAAGACATCGAATCTGCTTCAAATGCAGGTCATTGAAATTGACTCAGGTCAATGATGAAATTTGAAAACCCGCAACTGAGCAAGTTGGGGCATCGTAAGGTGTAAAGGAAGAAATAAAACCCAATCTACCCCAATTGGAATTGGCTTGGACCTACGAATAAAAAAACATGAGCAATCTATCCTTCAATCCTACCTTGACAGAGCAAGTTCAAACTCCKTCAACAAGAAAAATCAAGGAGGAYAGAAATAAATGGAACCTYCAAGGTRAGTCGACCTATGTCYYCTYCRTATCTCCAATTGTGGCCGTTGATAGTGACTCCTACAGCTTCGGAACGCAGCTCTCTTGGGATGGTGACGTGGCTCTGGTTACCAAAAGTCTGYTTTTSAAGGTTGWYATTTTACATTTTAACRAAACTCCAAATCAAGATGTGAGTCAAGACATTTATAGGATAATACAAAATGCATACTTTTGACTGCATTGATAATCGCACCCCACTATTTGAAAATCAACAACACTTCTCTTTTGCTCTCAAGAAGCATGGCATTCTACATAAAAATACAATTGTATATGTTCCAAGTGATAGGATTGAACAAGACCTCATGCTACGGGAAGYAGTAGCTCTCAATATAATATAGCTAAGGTGACTACACTCAAATCCAAAGTCACTATACATATGATGCAGATTCTCCACCAAGTAATTRCTTCCTTGCAATCTAACAATGACATTCAAATTCTTGTGATAGAAATTCGWGCAAGAAATTCCTACAAGAGGTGGAATCTGTTTACTAGTCAAAGTGAATTCTTTTTCGTCAATGATCTTCCAACACCATCATGAAAGAGGAAAATTTGTATAAACCTTCTTCTGCTCAATGGTCTTGTCTTCCCAGAACACCAACGCATATTATGCAAGTCAATCAATACAATAGGATCTTGCATTGGAGGCTCTCCTTTGCTTGTGCAATGACCTAAACAAACATGATCACAAATTGAGAATTCATTAGGACATATGATCGCAATAGTCCAATACATCTCCTAAGATGCCCCAATAAAACTCAACACCAATAAAGTTACTTAGGTAGGTGTATCCAATTTCAGCCCTTACACTAAAGCAATTATATAGATTATTGCCTAAAATGTACATGATCAAAACACAAGAACTTGGTTTCAACGTGGGTACACCTACATTCAACATTTTGACACTTTGAAAGCTCATAGATAACTCATTCAATATTCAAAAAGTACATGATAACTTGCTTTGAAACCTTACAATGGCCAACAAGTCCCCATAAAAATCGAGTTGTGCTCTTATTTAGAACATGCTAAAATGCTTATATAGACACTTCTAGGTGTACATACCTCATCAATCCAACCAAAGCCAATATCCAATGATCCACACAATCTTGTCTTTAGTTTGCATGACAAAATCCAATGGTATACCTTCCCWTGCTCTACAGATAAAGAAACAAATTAAGTACTGAACACTAAAACAAAAAGGAAACACACTAATGCATTTGATGTAAAAATGGATCATACCTTCAGTTGTGGCTTTCAAGGTTCCTCAGGTTTCCATTTCGTCAAAACATGCAAGCACTTCGCACCCCTCAGTTTCGATTCCATCGTTGCACGGAAAGAGTCCGCTGCCATTGATACAACACCCAGCGACAAAAGGCCGTGCCGAGACTTCCCCTGAAGAACGATCCGCCTGCGTGTCCATTGGGCTGGCTGCCGACCTATTCAACAAGGCAGTCATCTCGTCAAAGGGAACGCGCAGACACCCTGTCATAAACAGATTCCCAGTCTCCAATTCCCGAAACGGTTTCTGTGGCTTCTGCAAACCATCAAAGCACAATGAAGGTCAAGGTCAAACCTGCATAATGAAAAATTGCAATCGCTGGAATGTTTTCAAGATCATTGCTCTTCTGACTAGGAGCGCACAAAAACAGACAACYGGGGACCCCTACTAAGCGTTTCACTTCGACATTCACTTCAGAGTGAACTTGATTTTGTGCAGCTACTGGCGAACAAAAGAGACGCATGTTACACTATGCAATTCGCATTTTTACAGTACACAACATTCTCAAGCAACAAGGCCTCTTCAAACCCCAGAATGTAAGCTCAGAATATTCTCTGAACTCATCACCAAGCAAAGACGTACTTGAGCCATTTGCTCCTGATCATTTTATTTGTTAGTGACTTGAAATTAAAAAAAATCGAGAATGAACGAAGAATCTAGAGGATCATAGGAAGGGATTTCGCAATGCTTTTCAAGAACGTTTCTGGCTCTGTAAATAATACCGGTGTTTCCTTTGTATTTTACAAAGGAAACACGGGTATTATTTACAAACAGAGGGAGCACTTGTTAACTAGTACTTTGTCCTTGGGGGTCTCCCCAAAACAGGGGACCCCACGACTCCATCGACGACGCTTCAAGCATCYATTGAAGACCTCTTCTCAAGGTGAAAGGCCAAATCACTCAAAATTTCTCTTTACGAATCCTGGCAATAGATATTTTATCCTTTTGTGAAAACATCTCTAGGTTGTAGAATGCTATGTAGCTATTCATCCGCATCGAATCACTCGACCGTATATAAAGTGCAGGGACAAAGAGAATTACGGGTGGAGTGCAAGGATTGAAGGTGCGGTATCTTACCAACTTCGTATATTCCTCAATGCTGAGATGGTCATATTCACCTTTCTGCTCTCGATCCTCTTGTTTAGCCTTGCGTTTGACCCCATGGGGAATGGGAGGGGTCTCAGACAGTTCTGCCCTGCCACCGAGAATGTCTGGATCAGACTCGGACAAACCAAAGGTTCCGGCAGTTTCGTCAGAGTCTACCAACGATAGACGAGCGAACCTGTCCGGGAGACTCTCGTGMTGCCTGCTGGAGCTCGCCAACGACCTGCAAGGCAATATTAGATTCCGTATCCTGCATGTGGATTTTCTAAACACCGCGTACCAAGATTTGAAATATCATAAATACAAAATGCATGCATAAAGATTCAGAAGAATTACCGATGAAGGTAGTGGACTAGGTAATGTGAAAGTAGCATTTGTTTGAGAAATAACAAGTCATGAGAGTSACAAAGAGGCTGCACGCAGTGTCACGAGAGTGTTACTACAAAACTGAGGGCGCACTTTCAATTTATCGAACATAACCTCAATGGTATGATCCATCTTACTACTGCATACCAAGATCTGAACAYATGGTTTGTATACATGAATATTAGGAAGAAATATTGGCCAAAGCAAGAGACTAGGTAATATGAGAGTAGAACCTTGTTATAAGAATCAAGTTTAGGTRAAATTCAATTCTATCCACGATGCAGTCTAMATATCATTCACTACTGACGAATCATTTAGGGTTGATCATACAAGACCCAGGATCACGTATGAATCAATGACATATGGACCATGAGCTGCTTGACTTAGCCGAGGCAGTGAGAATCATCTCACAAGAGGCCTTRAAAAAAAGAGTAAGAAGATAAGAATGTTGCCGAAAGACCAGTGTGAACAAAAGAGTCTGTTGGGGTAATTTCATTAACTACGTCACATGGATAAAGGTAGCAGCGGTAACCATAATGCCTCCTATAACTTGGACTAGTAACTTGTAACAAGAGATCAAATTTGAAAAGAAAGAAAAGAGAGAATGTTGACTCAAACACGGAAAAGGTAACGTGCTACATCTTCATTGCTTCATTCACTGAGGTATGCATCTCGCAAGAAAGCAAACCCAGTACCTCAAATGTGCATCATATACCAGAAATCAAAATTCCAGTGTAATGTTAATCTAAAGGGTAAAGCCTCTTGTTCTACTAACTTTACCCATAGGTATGATCTGAGTAATAGATATTATGTTTTCTTGTACTACAGTAATCCATGTATCTACTACTGTACATATTGCCCACTGGACAAGTGTCTTGAAGGCAGAAACCACCTAACAGATGTAGTAGTACAAAAATGTTTTTTTATACTGTAATTTGCGTGGCATACACAAAATCTGAACTACTCATAAAAACAACTCTTTTCTACATCATATGCTACACCTGTTGCTACAGGACTAGACAACCTTCAAGAGATAGGACTCTCGAAAAGGATACTGGACATACAGTAACGCTAAGTTGTACTTTGGAATCAAGAAATTTCAATTTTCTGGTTCAACACAGGGCTGACATTGAACACTGAACACTAYTATGGATTTATGAATTAYAACGTTGCAACCCTCTMCCCCTCACAACCAAAGGAAACTTGGTACCACTGGAACGGCTGGGTTGACTAGTCAACTTAGCAATGCAGATCAGCTGCGTTGACTAGTCAAGTTATGCCTTGTTGTACAGTACAAYTAAAATCATCACACGATATTATGTGCCTAGCTCTAACTTACAAAAAAYTTGCTGATGRGCACATTGAAACAAGAATCCACGAGTCAAACAAAAAAAAATCACCCATTCATTAGTAAGAAGAGCCAAAAGACACCTGGCACGCCCTTTTAACCTAGCTACAAAAGACCTACGAACTTACTTGAACAGTCTGCTATCACAAGAAAATCAATGGCCCAGAACATTTGCAGTGTTAGTTGGCCCTGTAGCCGTGGGGCTGCTCTTACTTACATCCACGTACACAGCCTTTTCAACTGGCAAAGATATACGACCAAGAAGCTAAATACTCTGGCCCGTCACATCAAATAAAGAAACGCTGTTTCAAAGGCGTCGGCGTAAAAGTACAAAAAACTCATCGATGATAATAGGTGTCTGACGTGGCAAAAATCTGCGATAATTTGATTAACCAGTTCCGGCGAGTCCTTTACAACAAAGACCCCGCAGGTGCTAGCAAGGAATCAGTGTGTACTTTGATTAAAATCGTTGCCAAGAATCCAGGGGAAGTGTACACCATCCGTGTCGCCAGACGACCTTAAGGCCAAAAATCTCTGGGTTACAGAGGGTTTCAGCCAACACTGATAGAATCCGACCAGTTAAATTAACTCAACTTAGCTTAATAAGCATTTCCTCACAGAAATTGTCCAGTTAAGGACCAGAAACCAACAACAACATGAGAACGACAGTTTTGCAGGAAACAGGGAAGCGCCCCTTAAAGAACAATTATTATTAATAATTCCTGAAAGTGAAGGATTAGAGAAACGATGCTTACTTGAGAGCAGCGCTGTTCTTACTGTCCGAATCTTCCGGACGGAAGATATTCGGCTGCAAATATTCCCACGGACAACGCCGGTGCTGGATGGAGGCCCTGGCTGCACCAGGGCAGTTTGCACATCTGTTGAGGAAAGTGATGCCCGGAACGTCGAACAGACACAACGACAAGGTTCTTGTCTCGGTCTCCTCATCTTTGAACCGATCTGGCATGGTGATTCGAGAAGAAGGCGCACAAGGTTACAGCCACGACCTGTTCAAAAACAAAAACAAACAGGTCCATAAAGCGAGGGTTACAAACTCATTCTCTAAGAAACTAAATTCGCTCACCACCCAGAAGGATGAAACCTACAAGATTACCAATGCWGCTCAGGTGACGCCACGCCCTGAAATCTATCCCTCCGGTACATATTCTCAGCACACTCCAGCCCTTCCACTACTAAGCTACTTCCTCGAATTTGTAAAGAGTAAGCCAAGTTTTTTCAGTGCATTTGCTGCACAGTTCGAGTCGCGGTCTCCTCGGACTAAGATGACTTCCGACAACTATATGCGCTTCGACAGCAGTGGCTCAGCTCCCAAGAACGGGGCCTAATTCCGCTCAACCGGCGTCGGCATTCGGAGGGCAGCATTCCGGAGGACAGGAACACTAAAACTCACACCAAAGAGAGGAAAGAAGATCTAAAACTCAAATAACTACAACGGGGCCAACACTCCAAGAACTAAACTATCTCCAAATACTGCAACTTTGCACCACAATCAACGAGCCAYTTTGGCAATTTCGACAAGGGGAAAAAACTCCACTCCACGTTATCCTAAGGGGAGAACCCGGCCACGAGAACCCCGGTTACATTCCTAATTAGGGCTATCTGCGAACGCTACAAGCTCAAAAACTGGCCGCAAATCGAATTACTTACCAAGATTCCCTCGAATTTCTTTAAAACGCAGGATATACTCGCCACGGAATACAGAGAATCGACTCGCCAAGGAGGACGGAAACTCGATTTCAACCTCACTTTCAACTCCTGCAGAAAAATTGCTGCAAGTTTGGAATGCACAGAATCCACCGAGTTGACTGCTGTGCTCGAAATCCTCGAATTCTACTCATGATTTTTTCGCAATCCTGGAAACATTCCATCAACAACTACGACAGTGACATGAAGCTCGTCGCCGGAGATCGGAATCATCAGGAGTAGAGTGGTGTGACAGCAGGAGAGCTCAGTAATATGCGTTTGGCTGTGGCGTCGGAAGCAGAAAGACTGCAAAAGGCCGGGGAAGGGCCCAGGAAAGACGGGACGAAGGTGCTGGGAAATGGTGCTGGGAAAACCCTAGCGGGACCATTTGTGGGGGGATTTACTGTCAGACCATTCCTTGTATGTTTCAAATTTTATTTACGAGGAAGGGGTCTTTCTCGTCTAGCTTCAAAGTTCAAACTATGGATTTTTTTTTTTTTTTTTTTTTTTTTTTCTGAAAACAAATGGAATTCCATTGCAAAACAAACCGGTAAACTATGGATTGGGGAGGACGTTAAATCCTCCATTCGAAGTGAGCCCAGAAAGATTCACCCTAAGTAAAAGTAAAAAAAAGCCCCCTATTTTGAGCCATGTCTAGTGTATAGTTTAGACCTCTCCTAGCTAATTCGGGGTCTATGATTGCAAATATGAATTCAGAATTTGAAAATAGAAATTTATGTGAAAAATGAAAAATTCTAGTGTTTTTATCCAAGGTAATTCCAGCATTTTTACCAAAGATAATTTCAACTAGCTGGGCCCATTTCGAATGGAGGATTTAGTATCTTGCATGGATTTTGAGCATGGTTTCTATTAAACTTTAAGGTAAAACATTCCATTTTGGTCAGATGACCCTTAGTAGACCCTTATGACCCCATGACGATTTTTCAGACCATAATCAATGTCTAACCTAACACCCATGGAATGATTAGTGACCTCATTACGAGCACCCTGCTTTTAGAGTGTAAACCATTGTAGGAAGTGACTTTTCAGGGCCTTTCACATAAGAAATTATTGTGACAACTTTAGGTGATTAAGATGAGCGTATTGGATATAGTTTTTGTTGGTTATTAGGTAACTCATTGACTCTTTTGGGCAGATCATTTCAAAAATTCATAACTAATTCATGCTATGTCTAAAATATATAATTTCAATTGCTCTCACTATTTCTTACACTTGTCTTTACGTGGAAAAAAATTTAGAAAATTTTAGCAATGACATGAAGGTAGACTCCAAATTCTGACCACAATGGGTTGTTTTACCTTAACCCATCATCATTGAGGCAAACGTTTTGAGTTTGATCAATGAACGAAAAATAATCTTTTTGTATAGGACAAAAGTTCAACTATTAATCCTTGGAATTTTGTGTGAAGAGGGGAGATCTTCAACAATACGTTGACTTCCCGTGAGTGCTTTTGGATTTTCATAAGTCAATAATTCCCGCGGTATCAGAGTGGATGATTTCCTCAGTTACCGGTCCGTCCTTTTAGGATTAAGCGACACTGCAACTATTTTTGAACCAATGAATGACTAAGATGATATTTCTATGGCATGTAAGAGGAGGTTCCAACACACAAAAGAACATGACATTTGGATACCTTATTCAAAACTTAGGAAGAAACAAAGTTTGTTTCTAAAATAATTTCTTTCACATAGGTACATAATTGATTTTTGGAGATGTACACAGAGTGAAGATGGTGGTTTAGGGTCAATGACACATTCAAGGGGGCGTACCTTCTTAGATGTCTACATTTTTAGTTTGTTGTTGTCTTATTAGCAATATCTTTCATGTCATGAAATGCCACCTTCTCTTTGGTCCTTGATTTTCTTGTAATTTTAGATTGCGTTTGAATTGTTTTTGGATTAATATTTGATTTGAGATGACAACAAGACATAATTGCATGCAATCTAATCACATTAAATTGTCTCTTTCTAAACTGAGTATTAGGTCCTAACCTTGGAAAAGAAGGGATCAAATACAAACTTGTTCCACTTAGTTTCTTACCTAGCCCCTTGCGTTCTTGGCTCTTACATTGTCACCCTTACCATCATGACCTTTACATTGGGRGTATGGCATCCTTAGTAGAATTCTAGATCAAAAAATTCATGTGTCTTGTCACATCAGTAGTAATGGTAATTTCAATAAAGCTTGAAACCAAAGGCTTGAAAGCATAAAGCCATAAACCTTTCTATTTAGACCATGATCATGGACCTTTGAACATCTTTGATTGGTACATGCATTTGATGATCCCACCCCATACAATGCGACAATCTTAGACCTAATGGTGTATCGTTTCCACCACATACTTATGGTCTAGGAGTCATTACTATTGAGGTAATTCAACCTATGATAGGCCAAATGGGAGCCAACTTTTTACAAGTGAAATTATTCTAGTGGTGCACATTTTGGAACTAGAATGTATACCATCAATATGATTTTGCCTGGAAAAAGTTGCCTAATATTTGACCTATCATAGGCTGAGTTACCTTAGTAATTGTGTGAAAATCATGCTTGCAATATTTCTCTAAGTTACACTTAAACAACACATTGTCACATATTTTAGAAATTTGGACTGCTTCAAATTCATTTCAGTTAGGGGTTTCTTTGGGTTTTTTGGAAACACATGGGTCAATTCAATTGCAAGGGAACAAGTACAGCAAAGCAGAGGCAATCCTCAATTTCATGTACGGTTTCATGTTCCCAAGTAACTTAGACAATTTAGGACTCCTTCATTATTGGTGAAGAGCATAATTTACTTGTTCCAGTGGCATGTTCTCCAATCCTGAGCTTACGGTACGTTCTCACTTGGCGTTAGCAAGGAGCGGCCCTCGAAAGCTAATGCAGTCAAAGAACAAGGACTGTTGTGGTTCGGAGCATGTGAAGTAGGTGGTCCCACTTGCCGTGCATTGGGAGTTAGTGACGTGGTTTCAAATAACTCAGCTGTTCAGATATGGCATGTTCACTGAAGCTCTCGGGGCAAGGCTTACAAAGGCAATGGGACCTGAAGGCGGTATTTGCTGTCTTCGACCGTGTCTAGGAGAGGAGAACTCCTGCATCTGGGACATGTGTGTAGAACAATTCATGTACGTCATTGCCTGCTACAGCGCCAACGATTTTCCAAAGCCTCGGTACTCATCGGATGTGAGGCAGTATGGGGAAGGTGACGACTTTAGTATAGGTGGAGTGCTGCTGAATTCCAAAGGAAAGGCGAGGTTACAGACCAAGCTGCACATGCAATCCTCTTCTTTACAAACCTATACATGAACATCAAGATTGATGGCTATTCTGCACAGCAACAGAGAAGTTCAACAAGGGTTTCCAAATTTAAAGTATGAACAAAGAGTCTCAATATTGATGAAGGTTGAGACATGTTAAGGTGTCAAGTAAAACCAGACATCATAATCATTTTTTTGGTCTTTTGGGTTGCTATTGTAACATTGAAAAGATTTCTTCAAGAGGTTCATCAGCTAGGTGTTCAGCACGGGCCACAGTACCCCAGGACGATCACAAATATCAGCAGAAATTATGCTCAAAGTGTCCTGTCAATCTCTACAAGCTGAAGGAATGTCTACGTACACACAACAACGTTTGAAGTCCTAGATCGAAATGGTCAAAGAACTCAGGGAGCGCCAAATTTTCATTAGCGTCAGGATGGCACTTATCCCAACTGCGTCAAGCTCGCCAGCAATCCGAGATACAACATATTCATATTACCAATTATCCTAGGCATGTGAAGGAACGATATGGCTGTACAACACATCGGCCTGAAATGACTGATACAATGACACCGAGTTCAAAATTCCGAATCCCGTTTTTCAGGTTGAGTTAGCTTCTGTTGAATTAGCAGTCCAAATCAATGGCGTCGACGACACAAGGAAAGGCTTACAGGAATTCTTCAAATGGTGATTACATTGTGAATGGGAATTCTAATACTGCAAAGCTGTGTCACTACGTTGTCGTTGATGGACTGTAGGGGATCGCCCTCTTTGTCTGATAACTTCACAGAATAGGAGGTGTTCGCTGCCTCATTGTTGCTGAGCAAATGCATAACCTCATCGAACATGTTTCCCTTTCCTAGAATCGCCTTGCTCTACATGGTAGGGGCAATCCGTTGCAGCGCTTCATTGCTGAAACGGAGTTTTAAGTTAATTGCCATGTGAGGGCCCCTCTAACTAAATCCGCCTTGAAAGCTTCGAAATCTACGATTCCCGAAGAAGTTGCTCCTAATTAAAGAACGCCACTAACCACTTGCGTGACATAAAGAACTTGTCCAGCATTGGCGTTAGGACCGCTCTTTCCGCCTGCCAGCAATGCATCCAAGTAGGCTCGGCATTTGCAAAGCACCGCTGGTGTGAAAACTCATCGCCTATCCGCTCTAAGTCTGTCCTCTACTACCCCGCTTAGCGCCAGGTGAGAACGTACCATTAGATTGGTTGTATCTGGTCATACGTGGATGACTACCTGCTGGTTACGAGTTGAAATAGTAGAATCTACCTCCAAAAGGAAGCACCGAGGATAGCATTGGCTACCTAAGCCTACATGACTTAAATAGTAGAACTATCCCCAATAAACTCTTCATTCACGATGGTCAATAAATGACCGGAATTACTCTTCTTCTTCTTTATCTGGTCATGACTTACTTTGACTCATGTGTCAACCAAAAGCTATTTTCACTACAGGAAGGAACAATTGTCACATTAACCCTTGAACAAAGCGGCCGACATTTTGCGTCCGATGAATGGTAGAGAATTAAATTGTACATCACAGAAGTGAAACTATTCATTCACGGAATTAGGGGTGGAAAGGCAAGATTTTCAATAGTACTTTGACTTCCAATGAGTACTTTTGGATTTATTTAAAGTAGTGATTCCCACAGTATCAAAATTGATGATTTCCACGATCACCGATGCATCCTTTTCAAGGTTACAGCAAGCCAACAGATCAGAACATGCATAACATGATACTCGTAGCATGTTAAGTTTTTTAAGTAGTTGAGTTTCTTTCCCCTCTAAACTAACCCACTAAAGTGAAAGCACCCAAAACCGATCATTTAAGCAATTCAGCATAGCTGAAGACAACATTTTCTCAAAATAATATTTTTGTAGTATTAGCAAGTGAAAATCATGAATATTCAAAAAAAAAATTGGATATTGTATGTAATTTCTACGATTTTTTGAAGTGCCTACTCACTAGACCATTGGAATTGTCCTATAGATGTACCTAAATCTCAACATTGCCAAAATCAGCAGTCAACAAATCAGAATTAAGTATGTGTCATTCATATGTGTCAGCAAATCACAATCAAGTATTTGTAAGACATATTAACTACAACCAATGGACGGAATTAGGTGTAGTATATGGTACATGATTGGGTACACGTGCGCTAATGGGTGTTTCTACCTTACCAAATATGAGCAATGGACTGTTACCAAATGTAAGCTCACCTGAGATCCAAGATGAAGGTCAAGATTGTCTGCTGCTGAGGAGTGGATGTTCAGAATAATCTTAATCTATTATATATGGAAGAGCGCCTGGTAACTTAGGGGGAGTGAGGGGGAACCTCAAGATGGTTTTACTTCCCCCCCCCCTCCCCATAGAAGTTCCCTAGGAAATGGAATTAATTGTTTCCAAAATTTGAAATGCAGAAGAAGACAGTTTACCATTATGATGAATGGCCCATGACATGTTCTTGAAGGTGTGTGGGGAGATTTACTGAGATCTAAGTTATTGTGGGGGTAAGGTGGGTAGTGCATACACCCCAATTTGCACTATGCTTAACCCCTAAAGTTCCTTGACTATGTTCTCACCAAAAATGCTTCAAAACTGTCATTTCTAGTACAAGTACCAAATTTTTGAAAAAGATCATTTTTTGACACACGTAACCATAGGATCTTGTAGTATTCTAGTTTGAGAATATGTGGGAAAAATTTCAGAAATTTTCACCACGTAGATTGCAAGATATTAGATTTGAAGTGTCAAAAATCTTTTTTTTGGCCCTATGAAAAAACAGGCAGTTGCACTTCACAAGGTCAGATCATTATGAAAAAATGTCCAAAATGGTTGTCCTTTTTTGGATTCATTCTTCAGAGAAAGTTGGCTACATACATGAAAATTTTCAGATCATTTTGACTCATGTTTCCAAATGTCATGAAATTTGTGCATATGAAAGATATTCCTAGTCCCCACATTCTACTAAAATTTCAGCCCAAAATATGCAAATCTCCAGTCATACGTACCTACCCAAAATTTCTATGTTGCCAAAAAATGCATGTTGGTCCTTTAGGGGTTAAAACCGCCATCATCACTATGTTTGCATCTTCCAAATCAGGGTTGGGTGTGACCCCTGGCTCGGCCTCTCGGGGAAATGCTGAAATTTTTTATTTTCAATGCATGATAAAATTTGTATATTTTGTATTCATATTTGCAGTAAGAGGCCCAAAATTAGCTAGGAGGAGTGTACAAGGTAAGTTACTCAAGCACAAAATAGGGGGCTTTTTGTTTTACTTGCACCCTTGGAATGACTTGGAAGGGCCGATCGACCGAGCGAATTCACCCCAACTAAAATCAATATGTATTTATGTTGAAGAAATTATTTCAAAACATTTATTGAAAAAACTTTGACCCTCCATAACTTTTGCATAAAGTATCCAAATGTTGCATTCTTTGGTGCGTTGAAATCTCCTTTCACTTCCCAACAAGAAAATATGAAAATTTGGCTGGTTTGATAATAACAAATAGGCACAATAGCGAAAGGTSGTAGCTAGAGTATACCCACCTTAAGTGATAGAGTAATTCGAGAACAGAGTGTTGTTCTGATGCCCCATTCAGGGTGTAACTTATCACTGATCAACTTGTGGGCTCACAAAGAAAGATCATTCAAAATCAAAGACCTGTTTTCATTTCAACTTTGCTTCAACCTCTTAAATGAAGTGCCTAATCAACAAAAAGTATTTTTTAAATAAATTTTATCCAATGGCTTGTGAACAAAATGCCAGGCTGAAAAGCATTATTTTATTTATTTAATCCCTAAATGACCAAGTGTCCGTTCAACATATGCAATAAATCTCGGGTAGGTTCCTACAAAGTCATTTTTGGTTGGATGTTCATGAAACTTGGACACAAAGTGTAACTATATACCCTCATCCCAAAAATCTAATTTTTTTTTCCGATCGGGTGCCTGGATCAAAAGTTATGTTGTCTTGAACTTTGCGGGCAGCTCGAGCAGCATGTGCAAAACTCTTCCTATGATTGTGAAATTTGGTGGGTATATAGCTTACACGGTACAAGATGAAAATGTCAAAAAAAATAACCATGTGTCCTATAAAAATCTCATTCTAGAAGGAGTTAAAGTTTCTAGGCCTTGTTGGGCGAGGTTGGAAAAAAAAAATTGACCTAACTTCAAACATTATAATCTTTCAACCTGAGCAACCAAAGTTTCTGAATTTTTTTTCCACACATTCCCATAGAAGTCTAGTACAAATGTGTACGGTCAAATCTTGAAAAAAAAAACTTTTTTTTATCATTTTTTTCTTGTTGCCCTAAAAAATGGCAGTTTTTGACAATTTTTGTCCAAAATATGCCTCAATCCTTTAGGGGTTAAATTGGGGCTCCAATCAAAGTAACCATGCGCAAGAAGAAACCTCAAATTTGGGAGATTGGAGTGTAGTAACCTTGGGAGTACATCTAAATAACTAATATGCCACAATGTCTGGTTTGTGTTTAACCCTGAATGAACAAGATTTATCACCAAGGTACTTTGTCAAAATGATTTGATTAATAGACCAATTGGTGCAATTTTACAATAATCTTGAAAGTCATCCATTGGTCACTTTTTGGCCCCATTGTCTTTATATAGTTAATCCTTAAAAGAAGAACTCATAACCGCTCATTTAAAGCTTCATTGCCCATCACTCAATTTGCCGCCATTTTGGAACTAAATATGTATGAAAAAATTTATATTTATTTTTTAGAGATGAAGTTGCATGTCTTTTGTACTTCACAAAATTTTTAGATTTTTTTGAAGGAATTTGATTTTTCTGAAATTTTTGAAGAAAAAGTGAAGAAAAATCATATCAAATAGAAAATTATCTCAAAAAATCTAAAAATTTCATTATGTGTGTATATTATAGGGGGAAATATCATGGTATAAACTTGATTTCCGTGTCATTCTATAATTTCAATCCAGAAGACATTGAAAATACATCCAAAGTTCAAAGAACATTAAAATATTCGATATTACAAGTTTTTCCAAAATTCCAATTGGAATAGAAACTAAAATACATGACCTTCAATTCATTTTGTTAGTTGGCTCAAACTTTAAAAAAAAATCTCTTTTGAGGAGAAATTTCACATTTAGAGCAAGGAGCAATAACTTCCCAAAATACATTAAAAGTAGCATATTTTGCAATCTGTGTTTTTTTTTTGCTAACTTCTCATTAATGTGAAGACAAATATTAACAAGACTACAAAATCAATTAGACACTCTTCATAACCCTCCATGAAAGGTCAACAAGCAAAACATGGATAAAAAGTTGCTTTCAATCTCTCCACATACCACCTCCTTGTCATTCAAATGCTACAAATTGACACCGCTGGCATTAGTGGGTTAACCTAGCTATTGTATGCATGGTAAAACATACAAACACTCTCAAGAAATTTTTTTATTTCAATACATGGGAACACTTCTAACAACTCCATGCCAGAATCAGGCACAAGTTCAAACTACTTATTATTGTATGACTTGCTTGAATTGACTCTCTACATAAGGAAGTCAAATTTGGGATTCTAGCTCCAACTCTAACACCTCCTACTCGTCCCAAGTATAAGGTCCTCGCATAATCCTTCCATCTTTTTGTAAACTAACATTCATAAAACCAATGAATGAGGGCTTCAACTTAGCCAAAATCAATACAAGAGCAAAAGGGTATCTTTGGTTTGAAAGATCAGCATAAATAAAGCATCTTATAGGGAATGGCTCAACTATCTAAGTCTCATGGAGACATGGACTTAGATGGCAACTTCCATCCGTGATACCTCAATTAGGAGGTAGATCCTATCATAAGAAACCAACATGTTGCTTCCCTTGAATATCCTCGTGATCAAGTTCCCACATGACAAGGTAGTTATTACACCCTCCACCATAGTTGGATGGACTATGGTGGTAAGCCTCCCCCTCCCAAATGCCCGAGGTTGAATTCATGATCACCTCACTTGTTTGCCAAAGCCAAAGCCATTGAGCCAAGGCCTCAAGTGCCATACAAAAACACACAATATTGTATAACATCCTCTTAGGCTCCTTTTCTTGGAAAGTATCTCCTTCTACATGGATACCTTCTGCTCTAACTTCCATATAATTTCCAAATGTGTGAGGTGCTATTGGACTGGACTGGAGGAGGCACTCAATGCACCACGCTATTAGGTCGGGTCCATGCTACATCATACTTAGGAATGTGCATTCACTTTGTAAGTAAATTATTGACTTTTTGTCTAATGTTTAGGATTGAGTGGCATGTAGCAACCAACGCATTGGATGAGGTGAGATAGGAAGACAAGTGGAGGATAATTTTACATAATTGTAGTAAGTCATGTTGATGGGAAAGAGAGTGGGCTTTGCAAATCCTAGGATCAAGGAGAGTAGGGAAAGAGAGGACTACCTTACAGTGTCCATGCTTTGAAAGCAAACATGACACAATGATACATTACTTCAATGTACCAAAAGTGTAAATTTCACAAAGTGGTCACTTTTAGTGACCATTGCATAATTTTAACTTCAAAAACTCACAATTAATTCCACAAAGGGCCCGAAAATATGAAACGACTTGGATTTAATGCCAATTCTATTTTTCTTCCTATGAAAAGTAGCTGAAAATTGTTTCAAGATGTTTAGCTTCCCTGAAAATTCAATAAGCTCTTAAATGATCACTTAAAGAGCAACTACTTTAACCCTTGAAAAAAGGACTGGCGACTGTGGAAATCATGCATTTTTGATACCGTGTGACATCATCTATTTTGAAAAGCCACTTTGACTCATTGGAAGTCAAAGTACTAGAAAAGATCTTTCCTTTCCACTCCTAATACCAAGGATGAAAAGTTGCAATTCTGTCCTACATAGTTTGATTTGTTGTCATCCAGAGGACACAAAACGTCTGCCGCAGCGTTCAAGGGTTAACCAAAATGAGGTTGGCTATTTCTCCACGCAAACCACCTCACATGGGCCCAGTTAGATATCAGGTCGGGTCCAAGAATGCCAACCAAGTCTAAAGCTTAAGTGGTTGAATCCTTCCATTCTATAGTGTACATCATGAGTTGTCAAGTAGCCATCCAATGAAAACGTTGACAGAGGCTGTCCCTAGATTCATGGGAGCAAAAAGGACCCCCAACTCCCCAAGAGTTGCAAATTGATTGCAACTCCTGGGGTCCTCCAATGTACAAGGTACTTGACCCCATTATAGACACAACTTTGGATAAGCCCATTGCATGCACAATTATTATTCTTCATGTCAAATTTCACACAACATAAGTTATGTACATCACAGGAATTTTTGGTCCTCCAATAGGCTTGTCCAAACTTGTGCCTAGAATGGGGCAGTGGGCTGTTCAATTACCTTAATTGGGTAGGAGTACATCTCTCTACAATAGGGTTGTCAGAGGATTATGTTTTGATGTCAATTAGTATAAATTGAGCTCAAAATAGTGTGGTTTAAATAATTTAAAAGAAGAGAAAAATTCTTGTACTGGGTAACAGTAACTGAACAGAACTGCTGTGTTGCAATTCCATGGAATTTCTAAGATTGCCTGTGGCATTCCCACAGAATTTCTGAATGCTCTATTTACTATAGAAGTTCACTGGAAATTTTAGGAATGTCATTTGCAGAAACAAACAGTGCACTAGCAATGAAACTTAGTGTTACAAGACTATTTGATTTGAAAAAACTATAAGTTTTTACTCTTAACCCCGAATGATTGAAGCGACCATTTTTTGATTGCTGCCCATCTTTTTGTGAGGTGCACATTCTCAACTTTCAAGTTTCTTTGTGATATAAATGGTTTCTAGAAAATGGTTTGAGTTATAATTCCAATAGCTGTTGTTTCATCAAATTCTGCCTTATAGAATTTTTTAAAGTTGAATTGAGTAGTGGAGTTCACTGCTCATGTTTTTTGGTTAAATTTGTACATGGACTAAAAAGTCAACCAACCAATGCGATTGTTGCTACCCTCAAAAAGGTCACATCCAAGGAACTTAAGGAGATGACAAGTGTTACCATTCTTGTTTTACTTAAAAACACCACTCTCATTTTAGTGGCTACTATGGATATTGCAAGCTTCACCCAAAATTGCAAAATGACCAAAATGTTATGAATGAGCACAAAAAATCATCATTTCAAAATATTATCACTAAGATATGATCTTTCAAAGTGCATTGCCCTATTTCTTCATTCACTCAAATAAACTTTAAACTTCAATTTCTACTAAAGTGTGAGATCAAATCATCTCAATTTTTTTTAGATACTTAAACAAATTGCTCAAACTCTTGGCATTTGGCCTATTTTGAAAGTACATGCCCCTTAGGTCATAAGGGGTTAACGAAGATTTTTACCAAGAACATAGATATCAAAACTATTAAAAGAAATAATCTCTAAATAATTAATAAAAAATTTGTTGTGAGTGAAAACTTGTAGAATAGATCAACTAGAATAGTGTGGTTAACATTAATTTTCATTATTAGTGTACCAATAGTGATTGTATAGTGGTTTAGATGAAGCAACCCTTGCATTCCAACTTACCTTTAACCCCTAAAGGTTTTCGACTATGTTTTCACCAAATTGCTTCAAAACTGCCATTTCTAGGACAAGTACCAAATTATTTTTTTGAAGATTTTTTTGAACACATATATCCATAGTATCTTGTAGTACACTAGTTTGAGAACATGTGGAAAAAATTTCAAGAATTCCCTCCATGTAGATTGCAAGATATTAGCATTTGTATTGGAAAACAAACTTTTTTTGGCCCTGCGAAAACCGGGCAGCTGCACTTCAAATGGTCACATGAGTATGAAAAAATGCCCAAAATGGTGGTTACTCTTTGGATACATTTTTTAAGGTAAGTTGTACACATGCTTGAAAATTTTGAGATCATTTGGAATTGTGCAACATATAGGAAAAAAATAGTGAGTAGAGAGAAGTAGAAAATGACTCAAAGTATTAAATTGTAAACTATTTATTTATGGAATTGAAAAATGCCAATCCCAATGGTTAAAATGTTGAAATAAACAATTTAAGCCTATGGTTTTCATTCTTTTTCCAAAAATATTAAAAATTAAATTCTATTATGTACCTATTTGGCTAGAGCGCTTTTAGAAACAAACTTTGATTATAAATAATTTTTGCACATTATATCCAAATGAGGTGTTGTTTGATGCATTGGAAACTCCTTTTTCTTGCCAACAAGACAATACAAAAATCTGAAGAACCCAATAGTAGTACCTGTGCACAGCACCAATTCGTGGGGCTTTTGGGTGTACCTACCTTATTTTTTCCTAAATTGCGCTAAGATTGCTTAGAACTCATTGGACATGGGATAACTCGACTCCTTAGGCACGGACCTCAAAACCACATAGGGGTATATTTTGTCCTTTGTGAGGAAAACAACCCGAGCCACATGGAACTTGTATCATAGGTAGTAGAAGCACCCAATGGCGTCCGTGCACCTAACGGTGTGAGTTTCTACACACGATAGTCATCTCAGATGATAAATGTAAGTAGACTGTAGAA
Organism: Pleurozium schreberi; assembly: GCA_006891605.1. Lineage (NCBI taxonomy): Eukaryota > Viridiplantae > Streptophyta > Bryopsida > Hypnales > Hylocomiaceae > Pleurozium > Pleurozium schreberi. Next base: position 61,968 of record VACF01000791.1, on the reverse strand, counting down.
AACTTATCATTTAGATCAAAAGAATAAGCTATCTATAGTCTACGTACATTTATCATCTGAAATGACTATCATGTGTAGAAACTCACGCCGTTAGGTGCACGGATGCCATTGGGTGCTCCTACCTTATTGCCGGGTAAATTCACTTGCAAATTCACATACCCACTTACCCACTCAGAGTTAACTTTGTTTTGTTGCAATCATCCCAACTAAGTTACCAAACACAGCGGCTACTTACTGTGATTGAGAGGCCAGTAATTTTCCTTCACAAGGTATTCTTGAATTCTTGCATTCTTGCATATCACATTAGTTCAGTTACTGTGCAACTGACTGGCCTTGGTGTGCGCCACTTTTGTCAAAATGGTGACGCACTCTTCAGTGTATCTGGAAAGTAATATGTCAAGATGGGATGCTTCCATGGTGGAATTACTCTTCATTTGTGTCAAAAAAGAAGAAAAAGAAGAAGAAGGGATGCTTGCTGGTAGGGTCTGGTACAGTATGTGCAATCAGTTACAAAACACGTGATATTGACTATCATGACGGACCTGCAGAGTGAGTGAGTGGCCTCCATCAAAGTGCCTGCCTGCGTCAATATGTTAAAAAAAAAAAAAAAAAAGTGCCTGCCTGTGTGCCTGCCTGCGTTCATGTGTTAAAAAAAAAAAGTGCATGCCTGCGTGCCTGCCTGCATTCATGTGTTAAAAAAAAAAAAAAAAAAGTGCGTGCCTGGCTGCATGCCTGCGTGCCTGGCTGCGTCCATGTGTTAAAAAAAAAAAAAAAGAGTGCCTGCCTGCGTGCCTGCCAAAATGATCAACTAAGGTAGGAGGTCCTATAATGAAGCATCTAAGAGCTAGGACTGAATTTTGGGGAGTTAAAACATGTTGAAATATTTTTCAGTAAGTTTTTCTTAAAAGACAAGTGGGATTGACATCTTACCGAAGTAGTTTCTTATTTTTTGGAGCTTTGTGGAATTAGTTATAAAATTTTGAAGTTGAAGTGGCATAGGGTTCTATAATGGAGCACCTCCTAAAATGTACATTATTTGTACATTGCTCAAGGCTATGAAAAAGTAACATCTACAAATTGTATACATTTAAGAAGGTGCTCCATTTTAGAGCTTGCTCCCTTTTAGAAACTCCTACCTTACAATTATGCAACTTAAGACTGTTAGGAGTAAGGTAGGAGGTCCATAAAACGATCATCTAAGGGCTAAAACTGCATTTTGGGGAGGTAAATCATCTTGAAATATTTTTCAGTAAATTTTCTTCCAAAGACCAGAGAAAATGTCATCTATCCAACTTATATTTCATATTTTTTGGAGCTTTGTGGAATTAGTTATGAAAATTTGAAGTTGGAATGCCATAGGGCTCTAAAAGCAACCATCTCCTAGAATGTACACATTTTGTATATTTTGGTACATTAAAGAAAGCAAAATGTACCTCTGCGTCATGTTCAGTTCAAAATGCCCAGTCAGAGTTCGAGCCTACTACCTTACTACAATGCAAAAGCACATTTGAGGCACAGGACTGGGCTTGATGCACAGGATGGTGTGCCCCAGCCACTCATGCCGGATAGGATCACCTGGATCAATTCCTACTGCAGAAGTAAGGTAATGAAGGGAGCCAACCACGCCTACCTAGGGCCTATTTGTGTTTAACCCTAGAAGGACGCGGGGTCCCCGTGGAAATCATCATTTCTGAAACCATGGGAACAATTGGTATTAAAAAAATTCAAAAAAACTCATTTGAAGTCAAAGTATTCTAGAAGATCTCCCCTTGTCATCCATCAGACACTAAACATCCGCGGTGTCCTTTTTGGGTTAAAAGCATCATCGCTTTTCAAGTGTTATAAGTCTAGATGTCTGTCACTAAGGTATGGAAATCTCAACCATAAAATCTTATAGTATGCATGTTGTAGATGAAGTGAATCAAATTTGGAGTCATTTTGCCACATAGATTGCAAGATTATAATGTTTAAGTGTTGAAAAAGATGCTAAAATTCTGCTAGAAACACATTTGGAGGTCAAAATTTCCTAGAAACTAAGGGAGGCAACCCATTTCTAGCCACTTAATCCTCAAAGAGGGATTGTTGACTGTGGAAATCATGCATTTTGATACCATATGAATCATTGGTATATAAAGAATCCAAAAGCAAGCTCATTGGAAGTTAAGCTATATACTAARGTGGAAGCAYCCAAAACCGTCAATATAAGCAATTTAGCATAGTTGGAGGCATCTTTTCCTTAAAATTATATTTTTTTAGTACTAGCGAGTGAAAATCATGAATATTAAAAGAGATTTTTTAGATGTGGTATGTAATTTCTATGATTTTCCAAAGTGCCGGCTTCCTTGACCACTAAAATTGTTCCATAGGTACATCCAAATTTGAACTCTGCGAAAATTAGTCGTCAAAAAATAAAAGTTAAGCATGTGTCCTTCATATATGTTAGCCAATCAAAATTAAACATTTGGAGGACACATTCACCAAATTCTAGTGACACAATTGGGTGAATCTAAGGGCCATCAATAGGAACGGGTGCGGTGATGGGTTATCCCAGCTTAGGGCCTATTTATGTTTAAAAGCATCCTTGCTTCTCAAGTGTTATAAGTCTAAATATCTGTCACTAAGGTATGAAAATCTCAACCATAAATTATTGTGGTGTGCATGTCATAAATGGCGTGAATYAAATTTAGAGTCATTTGGCCGCATGTATTGCAAGATTATAATGTTTTAGTGTTGAAAAAAGATACTGAAATTTTCCTAGAAATACATTTGGAGGTCAAAATTTCCTAGAAACTAATAGAGTTAGCCTATTTTCAACCACTTGATCCTTACAGGGCAGACTAGTGATTGTGAAAATCATCCATTTTGATACCGTGGGAATCATTGGTATGAATGAAATTCCATGAGCAAGATCATTGGAACTCAAGCTACCATAGAAAATCTCCCCTTTCCTCCCCTAATTTTGAGGATGAATAGTTGCACTACACATGACAGTTCCTTGTCATTCCATGGACGCTAAACGTCCATGGTGTCATTTATGGATTAGACAATTGAGATTATGTGGAACATAGGTTTTTTGAGTGGGAAAATTTAATCTTGTACAAATATAGATTTCAGAAGGATTCTATAAGTTTTCACAATTTTATATTCCAAAACAAAATTACCATGAATTTCTCAGTTGAAGATTATGTTTGTCCCGTTCTAGTCATATTAGTCTTCCTATTTTTTTCCGAAGGTTGGTTGCAAAAGCGACCAAGAGCTAGTTGCTTAATCAAACAAAGGCTAAATGCAAAATCGACCAAGGATTGGTTGCAATATTGAGAAACTTGTAGTCAATCATAATGCGCCACACTTGTATTGGAAATTGTACCATAATTGATCACTATTGGGTTAATATACTTCAATTTCTTTTTCTAGAAAATATGCCTCCAACTATGCTAAATTGCTTCTTTTGAGAGTTCTGGGTTTCTTCACTTTATGCACTCAAATTAGCCAAAATTGCTACTGATTCCCATAGATGCAATTTGATGCAATGTCCACATAAATTACCCAAATGTTGCTCCAATTTTTTATGTGCTTGAAATCCAAGGTGACTACATCTTGGTACTTTCTACTTTTTCCTAACAAATTTGTGTGAATTTATAAAAATGTTTGGAACCACATGTCTCCCAAAATGTCTTTGCATATGGTACATCCATGATTTTTTTTTTCTTGAAACACATGGACTACATCCATGGTTTGGTAGAGGGCAGGGCTGCCACAGAWCACCACATGATAACTGTAACATTCCTTGGAATTGACAAGTTATTCTTTCAAGGACGTGCCAAAGGACATTTTCTTAATTTAGTAATTTAACATTTGCAGGTGCTCAAGGTTATGTGCTCCATGAACTGCCCCTTACCCACTATTTGTCAAGCTACACTATTTGTTTACAACGTTACAATCATATGCCTACACATTGCAAGCACTTCAAGAGGTCACTCAMTTTTCTTATCACTGAAGCTGGTGTATGGGACTAGAAATGCAAGCCTACAATACAGTTTGCAATACACAATATACCTTCTTTGGCATGCCACAAATTCTTGAGAGGGAATTAGAAAATTATAATGTAACCACCAAAAAAGTCAACCACTTGGATGCAGATAATTTTGCWTCTTGGAAATCTTTTCAATGCATTTGTTAACCATTCTCAATTTGAATTTATTAGAATTGTGGGGGCACAATAAGTCCCTAGACCATTTAGGGGTTAAGAATTAAATTGTCTAGGGTTTTTTTTAGTGCATATTGAATTTCAATGACAAAACAAAACTACAAGCAAAAAAAATCCAGAGAAAGGTCAACAACAAAACAACTAAAGACCGACTATCTCAAGACATGGCCAGATAAGTTTTGAACCAAGGAAGGTTGTCACCCTTTTTGAAGATAATGCTATTGAGCTATTAATATTGCCCCCAATGGCATTGTCAAAATAAATTAGAGCAACATTTAGGACTGGGGTTCCTTCTTGATTTTTCTAGTATTTTCTCCTCCAAGAAATACAGCCCTAACTTGCAGACCTATCCCCAAATATAATGATCCGTCTATCCCAAACTTTAGCACTTATTATTCAATACAAAATCATTGCAAGAAATAAAAAAGTGCCAATTGTCTTAATTTTAGTTGGATATTGCTGAAATTTTGGGATTATTTTTTGCATGCACTTTTTAGACATCTATACCTTTAACAAGGTTATTTGTTTGGTTTGGTTTATTTGTTATGATGAGATCTTTGGACTATATATCCCTTATTGCATTTTTTGTAGTGTTGGAAAGCTCTATGCAAAAAAGGTTGCATGGGCTTTATTTTGTGATGAAAGTCGTTGAATTTCAAAAAATTTATGAATTAAAAAATTAGAAAATTATTTTTAGATTTATTTTGACAGTGGCAATGCATAGGCACACTAGTAGTATTGAAAAATAGGTGTATCCAAATTGACCCAAGGCTCTTATGTTCAAGGGGCTTACAATTTATGAAAAAATCTAGATGATATAGTTTTGCAAACAAGTTGCAATTGGGTGTGCTTATTTAACACATGCAAGGTATAGTGAATGATCACCCYATTTCTCAATACTAGTCAACATTTTCCACTTGTTTAACCCCTAAAGTCCCATTGTTCCCTCGGGGGACAAATGGATTGCGGGCAAGCCCCTATGGTCTCAATATTTATCCTGATTTTTTGAATTTTTTTTGAAGATAGCAGAACATATTATGATTGTGGGAATATAACTTTATTTCAATCGATGAATGAAAGCAAAAGTTATGGCACAAAATGTCCTTTTTTAGATTTGGCGAGCATAATCCACCTCACAAAAAAAAAAAATTAAATTTAAAAAATTAATTTCTTGTAAATTGTAATTTTGTATACATGGGGAGCTTTGATTCATCCCATTTGGATACGTTATGTGAAAGTTATGGACAATCTTATTTTTGGAGCAATTAGAGCATCTTCTTGAAAAATAACTTATAGTCTCATTTCTGAATGTTTTTTTCACAATATTTCAAAAAAATTGTTTGACAAGGTTGAGTTTGCTTGCTGAACAATCTTACCATCGGGATTGTTGTGTTTCAATCCCATCCTATAGCTATTAACAAATTTGTTTTTGGTTCAATCTTGAACTTACTTCTACTTAACAATTTTTTAAAGAATGAAATCAAGTGTTTTTTTTTTGAAATTTTTATCTTAGACTCTTGACTCAATTTTTCAACACAAAATAATTTATATTCAAAGTCTTTAGTGCAAAAACTTTTCACAAAGGGCTATTGAAGTCATTTGAAATTGCAACCCAATGTTCTTTTTTCCAACTTTGAATGCTCATATCTTTCAATATGTACGATCAAACCTCATGAAATTTTTACCACAAGATCTCAGACAAGTGAAGTATGAGATATTAGGTTAGATTAAAAAAAAATTCCGTCTTGGGTGAATGCAGCAAAAATGACACTTTTGAATCGTTTTTGACACAAAAATGGCCTCAAGACTTTAGGGGTTAAGGAAGATAGTAATTTACTAAGCTGTCTGTTATGATTTTTCATTTGTCAACTCTTATTGAATCATGTTGAGTTGAAAGGATATAAGAAACTGCTTCCACGATTAGCTTGGTTCCTATTATTGAGTACTCTAAATATGATTCAAAAGTTATTGCATAATATGTTGTTTGTTTCTCAACTTGGGCCATCCGGGCATATTTGAAAGAAACACTTTTTAAGAAATAAAATTTTGAAATTCGTTCTTCAGATTTATATGTACTCAAAAAGCTTTGAATCATTGCATTTCAATAGTTGAGATGAAAGTTATGAGGCTTTTTAGTTTGCGGGCAATTATGGATTCTCTACACCAAAAAAAACTTTGAAGTCCTTTATTTTACTGAAATTTCAATATTTTTGAAAAAAAATAATTCTATTGGATGTAGATTGTTTATTACAACAATTCAACCACTTGGATTGGAGTTTTTTAATTTTATAACTACTTTATTAACAATTTGGTATTTTGAATCATTCTCTACTTCTTTCTACTTATTATTTTTTTCCTATATGTTGTACAACTCCAAATGATATGAAAATTTTCATGTATGTAGCCAACTTGCACTGAAGATTGAATACAAAGAAGCACAACCATTTTGGACATTTTTTCATAATGATTAGACCTTGTCAAGTGCAGCTGCCCGATTTTTCGCAGGGCCAAAAAAAGGATTTTTGCCACTTCAAATCCTAATATCTTGCAATCTACATGGTGGAAAGTTTTGAAAGTTTTTCTACATATTTTCAAACTAGATTACTATAAGATCCTACGGTTACATGTGTCCAAAAATGATATTTTTCAAAAATTTGGTACTTGTACTAGAAATGACAGTTTTGAAGCATTTTTGGTGAGAACATAGTCAAGGAACTTTAGGGGTTATAAGCAATTGTCTAAAATCACCTATAAGATTTTGAGTCTTTGCTTGAGAGRAGTGGCCTAGATAACATCATGTCTACACCTTGAATTTGGTTTCTACTTGGATAAAAAATTCATGAACTCCTAAATTTTTCCCTTTTCAATTGCATCCCTTCAAAACGTTGAAATATCCCCCATTGCTTTGAATGTATACCATTGGCTACATATACAAATAGTACATTAGTAATAATATTGAGTATGTAAGGTAGCAACACCCATAACCGTCAAAATAAGCAATTCAGCAAAGTTGGAGGCACCTTTTTCTATAGAAAATACTTTTTCTAGATTAGAAATTGAAAATCATGAATTTTAAAAAAAAAACATAGAACTTTTGGATAAGGCATCTAATTTTTATGAATTTTCAAAGTAGACCTTCCTAGTGCACCCTAAACCGCACTTCAGTAAATCTGCCTTGATTCTAGCACTAAAATCTAAAAAAAATTAGAGGCCACCAACCACAAGGTACCTTTGGAGACAATTTAAGGGAACTCTAGTGACCGTTATGGGTGTTGCTATCTTATACATACATAGTGAGTTGCACTTGATAAGGTTTGAGAAGTGAATTGAGGTTGTACACAAAGGATGCCCTAAGTAACACTAAATGTATCATAACCATGGCTTTTGTTTTTGTCTTTCTAATGCCAGATTGCACCAGAAAAAAATAATTTGGCTAGAAAATGGTAACAAACCATGAGGTTTTCTGCCACACAACTTTGAATTGAAAAAAAATCTTGGATGAAATTGCCAAGAGTGTGGATGAAAATTGAATTATGAACATATGATATGTGCAAATGTGATATTTTCTATCCAATATGTGGATAAATATTGAAAGTTGGACCCCCCATTGTAACATCATCTTATATCGCCACTTTGGCATTTTGTAATGAATGAAAAGAAAAGCCCGGATCATAACACTATATATGCACTTGGTGTTAAGGGTGATGTTTGCAATGTGAATCTAGTCCAGAAGTAGGTCTAAATTCATTCCTAAGACCCTCATTAACAACACTTTTTAACACCAAATGAGAACATACTGTTTAAACTTATCTTACAGTGTACTGTACAGAATCTTGCGGAGTATGCAGCAAGAATGCAGGGTCCTTTTGCAGTCATTGCGGTGACTGCAAGCCAAGCGGTGACTGCAAGCCAAGCGTTTCTGCGAGCAAGCAGTGCATTCACTTCTCCAAATCATTGTCTTCTACTTTGCACATTAACCCAATTGAAACAGTCTCCCGCCCTTCCAGGAAACGTGTTTCATGGCAACCCTAAGTTATGACGCAGGGCACACAGTGGTGGGACAGATACATTCAAGACAGCAACGCCAAGTCCGGTCTCCGACAACCAAGATTGCACCTCGGGAAATGCGTTAAAACCTGCAAACAGAATTCTCAATGATCTGYAAACCTGCATTAATTTAATCTTTTGTTTGAGTACATCTGGTGTCAATCCTTCACATATATGAGCACAAGTGTCACCGAAATTGACCCAAMGTTCTCAGCGRGCCAGGCCAAGCTTGTRAAATAATCTTGCGTGCAAATTACGACCTCATTCAATTCAAACCTCGAATGATAGTCACATTCCGACCAGCCTGTAAAATTCCCCCGTCAAGMTTAGAGTTCTGAAGCAAAAGCTCTTTGGGTAAGAATGGAGGACGCAACAATTAAAGAGCCACGGCAGTGGAGCAGTCGAGTCAGTAGTGTATAAAATAAAGTGACGACATGTCTTGAGATCTCTTTTCTGGGCAATGCTATCACCACAAGAAGAGAGAATCCAAGACAATCCTAAGTAGCAAAGTCAATAAGATGAGACCTAACTACACCTCTCCAAATTTTTGAACAGTTCTATAAAAACCTATGATCAACCAAAGCGAAGGGCTCAATTTCTAAATCCTATGTCTAAAACAGAGGTGATTTCCTCTTCGATGAATGATCTGTAACTCTCTACAAAAGAAGGCTAGCCTGCATAGCAGCCCCTGTYAAGAATACAGTCGTAATTTGGCTTCGAATCTGTACAAGCTTTCTGGCCAAGGAGTCATCTGTCTTTTTTCCCTTCTTGCTGTCGTTTCTCCTTCATCCTGTTCAATCTTTCTGTGAGAGCTGCAACCTCATGCTTCTGCTGCTCCATCAAGTAACCCTGTGCGGACGCTGTGATAATGGACGCAACAAACCCTGCCATCATCAGCTGTACAATCGTATTCCATAAAAACCCAAAGGAGTATCCACCTTTGACAGCCTCCGCAACGCCCACGTTACCAGAAAGCTTGTCCTTGGCCGTGCCCACAGCAGCCATAATACGCGGCGAAAGCCGGTTCAAAAATGGAAGATGACTAATCACCCACGCCATCCCCGCCTCGAGCGCCTCCAGGACATGTGGATTACAAGCGAAAATCACGGACAGTGTCTGAATGTGCGTCTTGATTATAGCTTTCCCAATYAACGTGGCCAAAAAGAATTTCCAGAACGGAACCAAGAAATGACCACACATCAGCCCTGCAAGATCAAAGAGCGGATTCGGAACCGAGGCAAAAATCAATATGGCAAAGAACCCAAGCTGTGAGAATCGTCTCAATCCCCAGACTTTGAGACGGTCATACAAGCTTGGATGGTCCTGCTCCTCTGGTAAATTCACCAAATCTTCAAGCTCCTTCACTTTCTCCCCAGATAACCTCGCAGCTCGGGAGACGAAGTAAGGCGGTAGCTCCCCAATCGCCGTGCCAACTCCCCACAAGACAGCCTCCAGTTGCACTTGCAGCAAAACCTTAAAGATTGGAACCACATAACCATCGGTAGATAGCTTTGGAAACAAGGGCTCGCCCAGTTCGAAGCATTCCTTGTGCTGCCATGAAGAAGGGAACCCCCACTGMGGAGTATCATAAGGCACAAGTTTGAAATCCACACGACCACATTGTGAAGCTCGCACTGCAAACATGGCGATATGCGGCCCTAAATACAASACAAACGTGTGCAGACCCGAGCCGAGTCCAATAGAGGATGCCACACCCAGACCTATCCACCATAGAGCAAAACGAAAGTAAGTCATGGCAATCCTCACGTAATAGCCATGAGGCCCGTCCACCAAGGCGAGAGCAATCATAATCACAATCGWGAGAATGCCGGCAGTTACAAAGCGAATGTGGTGGCTGAGAACGTGGATCCACAGATTCCGGCATTGGTTCTGAAGAGAGAGAACAGCCAGCTTCAGAGTCTCAATTGGTTGCCTTAACAGGCTCACTCTCTCCCGTTGCAACGTGTGTGATCTCTTGAGCTCTGAAACTTCAGGTAGGTTGTCCGCAGAGTCCGCTTCTTCATGTACAATCTCATCTGGCTTCAACAATGGACCGGTCTCGGACTCCACCACCTCCTTGACCTCCTCACAAACCTCCTCATTGCTGCCTTTGCCATCCATGCTGTCCACCTGGGGTTCAAATTCCATGAATGTGCGACCACGGATAAAACGTTGGCTCCTCTCTTATTCCTGTGAAAATGCAACCACTTAGAAAACCAAAATGCTCTTGCTTTTCACGATGCAGATCCACCCCTCCGTGACCCAAGCCTGCGGCTTCTACTGCAAGCATAGATCTAATGAGAACGTAATTCAACAATGCAAAGTCAATTCTCGCGAAGTATTAGCCTATGATGTCAATCACCGCTTCAACCTCGATACTCACGACCGGATTGCAATCCACGAAACCCTAATCAACTCTCCTCTTTGATAACACGACTACGACCTCGACTCCACCGCAAATTCAACCACTTACTCAACGCGGTCGCGTACTCTGTAAGCAATCGCGTCAGAAAAGCTTACCACGGCTACAATCCGTCGTCTCCACAGCAACCCTTCCTCACACGCCACAATCGCGAAACACAATCGCGAAACCCTAATTCATCCCCCCACCACACTCAACCCCCGACTCACAGAAAAAACCCAAAGCCTCCAACACAGCAAGAAGACTACCCAACCCCCACCCCGACAATGCAGCGATTGATTCCCACAAGCTCCCCCTCGACGTCAGCTACTGATTCAATCTCAATCTCATTCTTCTCTCCACCAAATCAATCACCGCCGACGAACAGASTACGTCACTCCCTCGATAAAATCCACAAGACGGGTTCTTCCTTAAAAAGCAAACAAAACCTCCTCCAACTCCAAAGAACCATAAAAAGAAACCAAAATCAATTCTCCGCTCTCGTCTCCCGTCAACCCCACGACCTAAATCAAAGCACGTAACTCGAAACGCCCACTCCGTCCTACTGCAATCCAACCCATCCACCCAATCAAAGGCCCGTGTCTCCCTGCCTGCAGCAGAACTTCGTCCCAATCGAACTATCCTACAGAAGCACGCAAGCTCTACGACTGCAGCCCATCACGCAAGTGCGGCCCCCCGAGTTGAGAGCGCAGGCCGGAGGTGGGGCAAAGGAAGCTTGAAGTCAAGTGAAGTCAAGTTCTTATGTCAAGGATGGAATCAAAGCATATGAGGGTATGATGAGGGAGGGGCTTTTACATTCATACGAAGTGCAGTTGTAAAAGTTGTTGCGAGGAGCGGATCTCGGTGGTGGGCGTCCAATGAACATGTTCGTGAACTGAAGTGTGGGACCTCAAGATTCTTTTTGTGCCGGAAGACGGAAGTGAAGGGAGAGTTGTTGTTGCGAGTGATTGATGAACGAACGAGAGGCAGGCGACGTCACCGACGTAAGAATGGAAGAAGCGTAGCGGTCGCGATGCCGCGCCGGGACGACGGACTGATGGGCAAGGGTCCCTGCGCACGCCGATGACGCGGCCGAGGGGGGCTCCCGCACGTAGWCAGAATCGACGATTTGCCGGCATAAAGAAGTAAGGTACCACCAATGTACCAAAAATGTACAAATGGTGTACATTATAGGAGGTGGTCGCTTCTAGAGTCAATGGCGTTTCTACTTCAAAATTTCGTAACTAATTCCACAAAGTTTCAAAAAATATGAAATAACTTGGGTTAGATGCCATTTCCTCTTGTCTTTCAAAGAAAATTTACTGAAAAATATTTCAAGATGTTTTTCCTGCCCCAAATTCAGTTTCAAAGCTTAAATGATCGCTCCATGTACCTCCTACCTTATTTGTAACTTATCCAAAGCTAAGGTATGCATACYGTAAAAGTGCCACTTTTCCTGCCCCGTACAACTTGGTGGTCAAAATCATGAAATTTTGATGTAAGATCGGTAGCCAAAACCCAAACCAAGTCATTTTGTAATTTGTGTAGAGTAGTTGACCCATTTTTTATCACTTCCCATTTCCAATCGATAGGTTGTTGTCTTTCCGTGAAGTTGTGGCATTTTCCCGGCATAGTTGTGGTACATGATGATTGGTTGCAAGGCTCTCAATATTGCAACCAACCCATGGTCAATTGTGCAATTAGCCTCTAGTCACAAATAGAAACGTCTATGATCATCATTATAGGTTGAAGTGAATCTTCCATTAAAAAATTTGTAGTAATTACGTTTTGTGTAATAAAATTTTGGAAAAATATGCAATCCTTCCAAAATCTATTTTTGCACATGGAAAAAATTCCATATTCAAAAACCCTACGTTCCATATATGTGTAATTGCAATAAGTGGTTGGAAATGGGTCGGCTACTCAACACTCGTACAATAAAGTTAATTGTAAAGTTTGTCTTGTGTTTGTAAACAAGTGTCAAAGGAAGGTTTAACTAAAAATGGTAGATAAGAAACATGGCACCAAACTCGAGTTTTGATGCTCCAAGGAGTTTCGTCCCATGTTTTTCCAAACTCCGGCTCATGGCTTGTCAACGGTGCTAGTATGTAAGCCCAAGAATGTGAGCTTGTGAGCATTGAGTCTACATTATAGGTACCTATAACATAGATACCACACACTATAGAAGGTGTATGTATCATAAACACCTATAATATGAGTATTTGTAATATATATATCCTATAATTATAGACAGTTTCTATTGTATATACACCTATATCATAGGTATATAGTATTCTAGGCTCATGGACTCACACTCCTATGCTCACATAATAGCAACCCTCCTGGCTTGTATTGCGTACGCTTTACGATTAAGTCTAATATCCTATGAATTTTCAAAGTTAAAAGCATAGGGTACCTACTCTACCACTAAACTCTCCTTAATCTTAGAAGGTCACCTCCCCTAAGTCAAAGTAGTCGCCAAAATACTCCAATTATTGGACTAATAGGTGCATTTTTTGTTTCTACAATTGATAATGAAGTCATTCATTGACCTTTTAGATCAACAACATCCTTACAAGGTCAAGCAACTACCATTGAAGCAAATATGCTTGACCTCCCGTTGAAGGTTTAATCCCTAAAGTCCCAAGGCCATTTTTTTTTGTCAAAAACCACCCAAAACTGCCAAAATTGTTGCGTTCATTAAATGAAACAATTTTTTTTAATTTTTAAATCTGACTATAGGATTTTGTACTACACTTGTCTCAGATCATTTGGTAAAATTTTTGTGATGCTTGACTTTGTAGATTGAAAGATATTAGCATTCAAAGTGGAAGAAAAAGTTTTTTTTCATGAAGATGCTCTAATTGCCCACAAAATAAGAAGCTCCATAACTTTCACATCACTAATGCAAATGGAATGAATAAACCTTCTTTAATGATATTTTCACAATATGATCAATGAAATCGGCTCAAAAAAATTCCAACAAATTTTGTGGACAATCATTTTGGGACAAAGGGAGTATATAGTCCTTGAAGTCTTCTAGAAACGTGGAATGGAACTTGAAACTAAACTTGAATCTAACAGCATTTTTTGATCTACTGCTAAAAASGGCTCCAACCTCCAAATGCTAAGTGCGATAGCAATTTGGAAAGAAGATGAAATAATCTAATACCCCTTAAAATTTCAAATTTAGTAATTTACCTAAGATATTGTCCAAAGATTATAGACAAACAAAGTCTTGACATTCTCTTTTGAAAGGCAGCAGACCTCTTCTATCTAAAATTTCTATATCTTCTTCAATTTTTGCTCAAAACTCAATTACATTAACTTTTCAAAAATCTAATCTTACAAATTAACTTCTCTTAGAATTACAAGCTATTATAATTTAATGTCCAAAGATTATGCACAAGAGAAGTCTCGACTTCACCTTTGAAAGGCAATAGACCTACAACTATTTGAGAACCCATAACTTTTGTTGTAGAGCTTCAATTACTTCAAGTGATACGTCTATAGAAAGCTAAAAAAATATTTCTCCAATGCTTGAAAATCTCAAAGAGAAAAGCAAAAACTACAAACTCTGATCTTCGTCCAAATCTTTGCTTTTCTTCGTCGGGTGGCAACAGATCCTCCTCCACTCACATGCTTATAACTTTTTGCTTATAACCCCAAATCAAGTAAGAAATGTCTCTTTGGAAGCACAAAATCAAGAAGAAAAAAACCTCAAATTTTCATTTCAAAATATTTGTTGCAACAACTATGGCTGAACAAACTTTTGGCTTCTCCACTTATACTCCTCAAAACTCGCAAAATTCCCAAAACACACATCTCTTATTTCCACCCTACAAGCCTGACTAGGAGGAGGAAAAAATTCCTACCTACCCTTTAGACCTCTAAGGTATGTGGAATTAGCCCATGTACACCTCACATGGGCCTCCAAACATCCATTGATCAAAAGAAAACACCTAATGGTAAGTTCCTATTCCTCTTTCGAAACAAATGAGCTTTTATGGTCAATTCAAAGACGTAAACTATTTCTAAAATCTCAAATTTCAACTTCTATCATAGAAATAAAAAACAAATCACTTATATCATGTACTAAATTTCAACCAAAATCAAATAGAGGTAAAAATTGAAGTCGAAGAAGAATGTTATTCCATCTGCAAGAATTTGAGAATGCATCTTATAGTCTTTGCCACATAATCTGCGCGTTCGGCCTTAGTTATAGGATTCACTAGTTCTTTCAACCAATGTTGATTGTTAGTGCCTTCTCTATCAGGTTTCATCATACAAAAATATTGATCTTTATTCAGGCCCTTGTAACTTCCCTCTCACGTCACATCATAGGTGTCATGTTCAACACATTGTACTTGAAGTAGAATCACTAAAGCACGAGCATCTCTATCAAGGTTTCTATGCCAACATTGCTTTATACAAGGTTTATTCAACGAACAAGAAAGTCCAGCTTCATCTCATAGATGGAATGGCAATGGTGAAGAAATTGCCAGTTGAGATGGTTGAATTCGCAACTCTGACATGGAAAGCTGTAATTCTACCTCAAGATCAGCTTCTGCATCTTGCATCTCCATAAAAATCTTCTAGTTCGACATTTTAAAGTCAAACTTCAGATCAAAATATAAATTCTAAACTTAAAGGAATACTCCAAACTGGTGAAATTTGCCTAAGGCTTTCGTGCTATATATAATTTGAATGGCAACAAGCATTATCTTGAAGCTAATGGAAGCATCAACAATAAGTTTTGTCCTCCAAATAAAAAATCTTCATAAAATATAAAATAAATACACTTTTTATACAGTGTATGTATTTACAACATGACAATGTCATTGAATGTAAAAATTTGTATATACATAGGGAACTTTATTGTATTAAAAATAGTACTTGATTTTTGAAAAGTTCATCTTAAATTATAGGAGTAAGGAACTTTTGAAGTTGGGAATATAAACTTCGTCAAACTAGGAATGTAATTTTGTTTGGAATTTTATGAAGAAAAAGAAAAACACAACCTGGGAGTAGCGACCATCCTTGTGGTCCTTCTTCCTGTTCAGGAACCAATCTGGGACCTTGAACTGGCGAGGGTTGCCAACGATCACCATCAAGTTCTCGAGCTCGGCGGCGGATAGCTCACCAGCCCTGAATATATTTACGTAAGGGCAGTGAGCAGAATGCAGGAAAAGTAGCAACAATCACAAATGACCTAATCATCAGTTAATATAAACCCCCGCCACCACAGCTGATCAGTCCACGAAACGGCTTGAATCAAAACTAACAGGAAGTTTTACAAAAATGATTTTGTCACTCCGAAGAGATTTTTTATGTTTTTTGAAAGCGACAGATTAAATGTAGCCTCACGCACCTTTTGCTCATATCAACGTCGGCCTTCTTGCAAACCAGATTGGCAAATCGGCGTCCCACTCCCTTGATGGAGGTCAGGGCGAACATGATTTTCTGGCGCCCATCGACGTTGGTATTGAGTACACGAAGRATGTGTTGAAACTCCTCGCCCGCAATGAGCGACTGCTCGCAACCATAGTTCACAACCAACTTCAGTCACAAAAAAGGAAGAAACCCTAAAACTACATGGAAAATTCGCATTGAAAAAACAGTAGAAAATGCTGATCGCCATTACAAAGGGAAGGATACACACCATGGTGGCTGCGGAGCGATGACTAAGCGAAGCACAGCAGCGGGCTTGCGATGGCGCAGTGCAGGGGCGATTGGGTCGAGCACAAGAAAGAGCTCCAACAACGAGGGTAGGACTTTTTAGGGTTGGAGGGTTTTGGAAGGGTTTAGGACTTCGAGTTCGGGCCCACTCCGTCCATGGTTATAAGCTTTCATCCATCCACATCCCATGGATGAAATTTGACTAAATTCTTTGAAATTTGGTGGAATTTGGTGGACCAAAAACGGCTTCTGCTTTACCTCTTTAATACCACCTTCTCTAGTATCATCATTTATTCACTTTCATTTTTTTAAAACATATGGTAGAGGGACCCATTACTAACCGGCACCCCATCACCAATCAATAGGGTGTTGTATTTCCGACCAAGGCTTGAATAGATTTTCATTTTTTCCTTGAAATGCGTGTTTTTGATTTTTTGAGGGTTTGGACCAATAAGTTCATGACACATAAGTGAGCAAGAAAGTAGGAAGTAATGAGCAGGAAAGTAGTTCTTGAATGATCGGAATTGAATGACTCTAGATGTTGATCATGGGTCAAACCCAACTTTGGCCTTTCAAAATTCATAGTAATTTCATTGTAAAAGATAAAATTACAAAAGTTTTTGCAAATTCCATCATTTCAGTCAATGCACCTTTGAAAATATTCGCTTTGCCTACCACTACCCTAGATCATGTAATTGCTTATTTGATCGGTTATGGGTCTCTGTACTATACGCCCTTCGAGGGCCGTAGTTAGACTGATACGATACAACAACCAAGGCAATTTGGCATRTGAGCCTAGGAAATACAACTCCTTCGGTATTCCCATCAGGAACAAATGGAAGAACAAACCCCCTCTATGTGTGCCAGCATGAAGAGCCCCACGTAAACAACATGAGCATGAAAATTGAACCGAGAACCTCATGGATTCCATTGAAAGTTCCTATCATTTGGCCACCACTGGGGGTAATTTTAGGTCATTGCAGACCCAAAAACTGCTATTTGGAAGCATATTTGGAAATTGACATATAAATAAAAATTGTAGACTATTTAGGAAGTGACATACAAATAAAAATTGTAGACTAAGATTCATCGATTCCATCCATAGGGTTAGATTGACCAATGCTATCACTAATATTTTTTTTTTAATTTTGAAAGTAAAGTTTGTTGGAATGGATTTGAAATGAGGTTCTCTTGACATGGTGATTTTTTGACATTTTTGTGTTCTTAAAATCTATGACCTCATTTTTGCAAATCCAGTTTTGAACTAAAGTCAATGCAATTTTGGCTTGATCAACCACTTGACATACTTCTCCATAAATTAGGAGAACTTTCATTCAAGCAACTAGGAGGATGACACTTCAATTTCTATCTATTCATTGTCTAAAAAATGGACGTCGGAGCGTTTCAAGGTTAATGGAATATAATTATCTAGATCAAAACCCTCTTTTGAGTCTCATAATGAAGCACTTTGTATTTTACAAAAGATTACATACAAATGGGATCATGAGCAAGACAAGAGTAAAAATGAATGATTCCAAATCTCCAAACTCTCCCAGTTCCAAATACTTTTTTATTTCACTTTTTTTGCAATACAGGTAGAACCTGTCCTAATGCTGGTATAGAGACTATGTACTAAAAAAGGCTTATGCACTATGAGAGGTACAATAATGGCCACCTAATTAATGTCTGCTCTAATTACATTGCTTTTCAAGAAAAGTGCTTCAAATTGGATCCACCTACAAACTCCTTAACTGTCAATTATGCACTAAGATGGGTGCACTACAAGAAGTTCTACGTGTACTATATTGTCAGAATGTTGCAAAATTTTATGTTATCTCCTCCAATTTGGACACCTCCTGTAGATTGTGGCATTTGAAAAGATTTAAGGGTATGAATTTGTAGAAATTTCTAATTYAGAGTTTCACAAAGACTAATTTACATTATAATTCTCTTGGCCAAAATTCTAGTTTAATCCAAACGAATTCTTAAAAGTTTTATGTACTTTCTTTATAAAAAAAATTGGACAAACAATAAAAAAAAATGAATTAAATAATATTTAAAGACTTAAACTTGTTTCTCAAAAAATACTATTATAATTTATTGATGCCTAGATTGTTGCAAATGTGGAAATCTACTATTCAATAAGTATATAAAAATGAAAGAGAATAATGTGAAATAGATAAGAGACTTTATAAAAAGAAAGTTTGATACTTTCATTTTTAAAACTTGACAAAAAACTGGGGAGTTGCACTTCACCAAGTCACATTTGTATGAAAAAATGTCCAAAATGGTGGTTACCCTTTGGATTCATTCTACAAGGCAAGTTGGTTACATGCTTGAAAATTTTAAAATCATTTGGAATTGTACAGCATATATAAAAAAGATAGTAAATAGAAAGAAGTAGAAAATGATTCAAAATACTAAATTGTAAATAATTTATTTATGGAATTGAAAAGTATCAATACCAATGGTTAAAATGTTGTAATAGAATTTTTACACCTATTGTTTGTTTGTTTTTTCCAAAAAGATAAAAAATTGAATTAAATAATAGATTTCAAACTTTTTGTCAAGTAGAGATTCTATAACTAACCTTAAACTACTCCAAACTAAAACTCCTCATAACTTTTGACTCAATGATCTAAAGAAAATGATTCAACACTTACCACTTAGATATAAATCAAAAGAATAAATTCTAAATTTTTATTTTAAATAAAAGTAATTTTTAAAGAAGTTTTTTTTGTTGCCCAGGTTGCTTGCCGAGCAATGAAAACTACATTAGTAGCATACAATAACTTTTTAATTATGTAGTCAAAATTTATGAAAATTGTTGGGCCTTAAAGCTACTCCTTGTAAAAATGTTGTGTGAAAATTTCAAAGAAAAAAAATAAAAACTCCATTCATAGTAAATTGCCCAAAATCGCTATGTTCCCTAAAACACAGTTTGAGCATTTAGGGGTTAACTGAAATGAAAAGATTCAAAGCTTTCCACAAATACATAAATCTAGAAGACCAATTCCAAATTTATGTTTTTGAGAAATGTAATTTTTTCAGATTTTTCCGGATTGCTTGGACTAAGAAATAAATAACATGTCATACAATTATTTTTTAACCATGTATCGACTTGTAACATTAGTGCCCAATCAATATTAGGTCAAAATTTACTCGAAGTACAATTAATTGTAATTGATGAAGCTTGTGCTAGGCATAGATTTATGTTTGAAGTTATAGATAGATCATTGCGAGATATTCGTAGAATCAATAGCCCCAATGGTGGTCTTGTAGTTTTGTATGGTGGTGATTTTTGTCAAACTTTACCTATTGTTGTGCGTGGAGGTCGGAGACAAATTGTTGAAGCTTCCTTGCAACGTTCATATTTATTTCCGTTAATGCAACATTTTCATTTGACTACTAATATGCGCTTACAAAGTCAACCAGATTTTCAAAGATATTTATTAAATGTTGGTGAAGGTAAAACCGGTCCAGAAGTAGATTTACCGCTAGGATTAGTTGCACCTAGAAATTCTTTAGATGGTCTTATTGATGTCATTTTTGATGATCCGGTTAGTTTCTCTTAGCGTGTTATTTTGGTTGTCCGAAATGATGATGCTCAAGAAATCAATCAAGAAAATTATTGATTGTATGCCTGGTGATATGCATCAATGTTTTAGTGCAGATTTTGTGCATGAGAGCGATGAGCATGCCCATCATTATCCGGTAGAATTTTTAAATTTTTTACAGTTAAGCGGTTTGCCTCCTCACCAATTAAATTTTAAATGTGGTCAATATATAATGTTGCTAAGGAATTTAAATCCGGCAAAAGGTTTGTATAATAAAAGTAGTTTGCATCTTTTGCAAGTGTCATCGAATGTGTTACTATGTGAAATTGTGGAAAGGCGTTATTGTGGCCAAGAAGTATTGATTCCTAGGATCACACATCATTGCAATGAAAGCAGCTTGCCATTCACACTTTGCCGGAAACAATTTCCTGTCACTAGTGCTTTTGCCATGACAATTAACAAATCGCAGGGCCAATCATATCATCGAGTCAGCATTTATCTTCGAAATGAAGTATTTAGCCATGGTCAATTATATGTGGCTTTGTCTAGCGGTAGACATCCTGCAATTATTAAAGTTGCCAATGACAACAATGAAGCCATGGGAACGGTAAAAAAATGTGGTTTACCATGAAGTTTTTTCATGTCATGCAATGTCTTAAAAATATTTACACCTGAATCAGGTGGATGGAAAAGTTAAGAGTTTGTTTCAAACTCTGCATGTTTAGGGTTCATGCACGCTTTTGCAACATCCCCTTCCATCCAACTTGCATTCTTTGGGTGTCCAATTACATTGCCTCAATTGAAACAATCTACCATATTAATATATGGAAGGACTGTACATGAGACATTGTTATTTGGTGAACATATATATTTTTAATTCATGCAACTTTAGATGCAAATTAATTCATAAAATTTATCATTCTCCATTACAATCTATTACAATTTATAAAAATTGTATCAAAATGTTTGAATTAATGCATTGCAAAGCAAACGCCAACCACTAGTATAAATCTAAAAAACTAATTTCAATTTTTGTTTATGAAAAAATAATTTTTTCTAATCTGCCCGAATTGCCCATTTACAAAAATAAATAACATATTAGACCATAGCTTTTTGACTCATATTTCCAAATGTCATGAAATTTAGCACATATGAAAGATATTCTTTGTCTCCACCTATTATATTTAGGCCAAAAATATGGAAACCTCCAATCACACGTATTTGCCCAAAATTTCTATTTACCCAAAAAGCAGATGCTAGTCTTTTAGGGGTTAAGCAAGAATCTAGAAATGTTGGTTTTAAATACAAGTTACAATTAGGTATCATTACCTTAAATGATTAATAATAACAAAATGAATAAATGTGCATTCAAACTTGTAAGGTAACCCCACCCAAATGCATATGAATAAAGGTTTGAATATGGTTCTTCATATTAAACTGTAAAAGTTTTTTGTTGGGTCTTATTGGTAGTTGAAAAAGAATTGTAGAGTCTCTTAGGATGCATTTTAAGCAAGAATCTACATGGGACAATTTTGCAAACAAGTCATAAAGTTTTCTTACTTTAATGTTTGACTACCTTGATTTTGACATTGAATTGCACTACTCAAAATCAAGCATGACCCAAGAAGCATACCCCAACAAATCTACATGATAAATAAACGCTCACAGCACACTAATCAACAAATTAGGGCAAAGAGTTTGAAAAACTATCACCTTTGGTGTCATGCTCTAAAAAGGTCACCTTCAGTTTATTTGCACTTTGTCTACATGAGACAAGGAAATGAYAACACACTGACACACAATCATGGCTGCTACACATCAGACGAGTGCCCCCATCGCAACAATCTTCAAAAGCACAGCAACTGTGTCACGTCCAGTACGAATATTCCCAAGTAAAGAATACAAATCAAAGTAAATTATAAGGTAATGTGCACAATTGATACATGACGAAATTTTTCTGCAACCTCAATGAGTCGATGTAGTTTTCCCATTAGTAGTCCAATCCGGTTGTTGAGGTTGCTTTAATAGAATATTTTCTGCCGTAGGTATGGAATGAGAGATAATATACATTGAACTAGTCGGAGGTAGTCGGCTCATCCCTTCCAGTCGAAACCTTGGAAGGAATCAATCACACGCTGGAGATAGGCCCATCAGTCCCCTGACGCTTCCGAAGATTCCAGTGCAAACCTTCACGAACGCTTCGAAGGAAATCAAATGTGGATTCCTTGTCACATGCCGCCGGAACAGGCCATACGGACATGTGACAAATCAGAGCATCACCTTCACTCAGCTGCTGCCTGTCTTTTCCATCAAAACTTGCCCAAGCCTGGCCCCTACTGTTAAGAGGAACCTGCAATTTGCACGCAATGGCAATGAATCATAAATTAAAATAAACATAAAAAACAAGCAAAGCTGCATTCCACTTGTGATTACTCTACCAAAACCTACTACCCAGAAATCCATTGTGAGTGGTTAAAGCAGTATGGATCAAACACAGGTTATAGCCTTTAGATCAGTAATGCATAACATTATTAACAGCGGGGTCCCTTTGCCTACCACGAAAATATAGACTAAGATAGTGAGGTGTCAGTGGCGCCTTTAGTTAAAATCCATGACCAAGAATGTAGAGGGATATTCCATCCAAGTAACACCCTCTCAAGAATTTGATCTTGGAGTAGAACCGTAGAAACACACGAGTGGTAAGTAGCACACAAGGAAGGGTGACTCACCTGGATCCTGATTGTCACGTACTCGGGCAAAATCAAWGGTCTGAAGGATAATGAATGGGGACAAATTGGTGTAAATAGAATGCCTGGAACCTGTAAAACGAAAGAGATCCAAGACATCAAAATTCAATCTAACATGATATCAATGAATATATAGTTTTCAGATGGACTGAGATTATCCTGACTATCGGCCTCCAAATACAACCTGTAAACCTGACTGCAATGGCATCCTTTTCAAGTAAGTGGGTTGTGCAAAGTTGGTGTATAACAGTACTTCGCCATTCCACTGTAATAGGCTCCGGCCACACCAACCACAGGGTCAATTAGCTAACTGGAGTGTTGAGGTTCATTAACTAGTTGGTGTAACTAACATATTGTGTGCATGCACTTGCAAGGTAATTAATGAAGAGTTAGGCTCTCAAATTAGGTTATTGCTGCTAATTGGTTGGTGCATGAGGATTTAGCGATAGAAAATATCGAATAAGCCCAGTTAGTTCACAAATCACAGTGCGAGCATTTAGTAACAACTCCCACTTGTGCCACTTGTGCCACTTGTGCCACTTGCTTGGGGATAAATGGACACTATTAGGCTGCTGCAGGTTACATGAAGCTCTAGGCTTCAAGAATGGAACACAGAATGGTCGTCTAAATGGTTCACATGCTTTTTAGACGACCATTCTGTGTTCACAAAACCAGAACAAAACGTGCATGCAATTGCAAACCAAGGGAACCTACCTGCGGGTGAACCATGGAGCCACCAGCCGCCAGAGAGTATGCCGTGCTCCCTGATGGTGTAGAAAGAATAAGGCCATCTCCTTGTACTGATGTGACGAAAATGTCATCACAGTAGCATTCCAGGTTCGTAAGAAACGATGACATGCCTCGGTCAATCGAAACCTCGTTCAGCACCAGATGAATTTCTGGATCAAGTGAATCTTCACCTTCCTTGAGTTTATCCGGGTTCCTTACAATTTGGCAATGCAAYCGATGACGAAGGGTAATATACACAGGACCTTTTATCAATGTTTGCAAACACTCCTTGTAATGATCAGTTTCTGATCGGGACAATAGTTAAGGGTACTGGAAATAACATATGAATACCAGTACTACGTGATGTAGTCAAAGGGTAGAAATTGAATCTAAGAAATCAGACAGTTGTGGCACATCTAATATATTAAGATTATCAGTCAAATTAGACTGTTGTAAGAGCTTTCTGAAAACATCATACCCATGATTCATGAGGGCTGCATGYGGTCGCAGTGATCAATTGGAGGCCTCTCTATATATCATGGGAGGCCTCTTTATGATCACTGCGACCATAGAGAGACCTCCTATGAATCATGGAGAAGGTTCTTTTTGCAAAGTAGTCTAACAGCTACATAACAGTCCAATACTACTGAAAAGCGTGTATAATCCACACAGGAAAAYGAGGGTTCAGAATATCTACAACAATCAAGAAAAAATCAGAAATCGTCGTAAATATGTAGGATACGGAATGGTGTCATGAAACCAAGGGAGCCCATGGAGAAAGAAACAACCGGAGGCACAGGACCTTTAAACATATTTGCTGCCTGCACGTAGCATCATCATTCCAATAGTAAACAACAAGAAATGAAGGCAAGAAAAGGAATATTACAAGGAATGGAACTAGCACACTGAGGTTTACAATACTTGCTGCAAACCCCAGATAGCCGAACTCCATGGCCGTGAGTTCTGCGACAGATTTTGTTAGGGRCATTCAGGACGTGAAAATCGACCATGCATTYTAAAGTGTAACTGAGAGGATTTTTTCGATTAATTTCCTCCAAATATAATGGTCGAAATGAAAATTTACCCAAAGAACTGTTCCATCACCTCCCAACGTGACTACCAAGTCGACTTTGTTATGCAGCTGCAAGACTTCTTCCTCTGTGTAGATAGAAGCAGCACAAAGGTATTAGCACCAAGGGTATTATCATCACAATACAAACCATGGTCAGAAACATTTCACTGGTTATGTACAAGAGGAACTCATTATAGTGTTGGTTGCACTTCGTTCAATTGAAAACGCTAGKAATAGAAGACGGGACTAGCACATGACAGATTCTTCCAATGAGTAACGCATAAGGAGATTCTTGKCCCAATATTCTAGATAAAACATATCCTTTGACTGCGCACCTGTATCACAAGATTGAACGCAACTGAAGTAGGAGTTGTCTTCCAAAAGCTCCTTCTTCACAGGAGGCTCTACGAACACTCCGATCCCCTTCTCCTCCTTCAACCATCTGAAATGTCAAGACCATGGAGGACTAAGTAACTGGTACCTCCTACKCCCGCAAGTATTTTATAAGCTTCCTTGATGATAGGAAAAACAGTTCAGTCAATCAACCCTGAGGGATTACATCCTCACACATTCATGTAGCACATTAAATTCGTTGAACAGAGTCCTGAACATTCAAGTGAGTAATRGCACAATGCAAATTGGACCCAGGCAAAAAATAGACTTTGAAATCAACCACTAACCCATTATACTGTGGAAGTCCTTAAAGTAAGTACACCTAATTCGACCCTGTTACTAAAACAGGGAACTATCTAGACTCTTGCCCCAAAAGTACATCCGCTGAAGATGTGATTAGAGTCGATTTTGCGTTCACCTATAATCAGCACTTTGAAAATTCATAATTTCTTCATACGGTGTCCAAAAATTGCATGCTGAGAGAGTTTGGAATTGTTTCTCAATTGCCAACAAGGTCCAGCAAAAGCAAGACACTTTACTAATAGAATCATGCTCAGATGCTAATAGGGCCAGTTTTAGGCTTGTTACCTTACAAGTTGTTTTTGAGTTAATTTCTAACGAAGATTGAAATATAATTAACCAAGAATTTCAATATTATTAGATAGTTTCAAGACAACATCAAGAGAATCATTTCGTCGTTCAGGGCGGGCGGGGGAGGGGGGTGCCCTCTTTAAGGTCATATTGATCATACGGAGGTCTCCCTATGTAAGGATACCTTCATATGATCATTATGATCACATGAAGACTGCACCACATATCATCGAAAGTACTCTCTTTTGTGATGTTGTCCTAAAGTCCTGAAACAATCTAATTCTACAAAAAAAAAATTGCTTTAACAAATCGTTGCAATCTGGTAAAATTCACCTGATCATCTCTTTGCAGAGAGCGAAGACTGTCGGAGCATTGGGCTTTGACAATATAAACACAGTCTTAGGAGGTGAATCCCATGCCAATGTTATCTGCAAGCAGCTCACGTGCACAATGGTCCTGGCTTAGAGTGAAGGCATGTAGACAAACAAATCCAGAGGTTTATGTTACTTGAAAAGTCGACTTCCCAACAAAGCATCAATCTCCCCAAACCAGCAGGTCTGTGAATAATACATGGGACTGTGGAAGAGACAGATACCAAGAGCAAGACAGAGAAGTCATCATACCTGTTTGCTACTCCGACTTGCTGTAGTGATATTTCCACACTCAAAGGACACAACRTCATGAGTGTGTTTCCTCGGAGATTTCTTGTCCCCACAACCCCATTGTAGTCTGAAAGACGTCTGTGAACAAAATCCATGTTAATGAAGGTCTCCTTTGAAAGGAACGTACAAAATGGGACATGGAGACTTCAAGGACCGAATAACTGACAGCAATGCATGAGAATGACACGAGAGACCCCCACCTTCTCTGCAATTTGCGGTGCATCAGAAAGGAGTGACACGTTGCCAGATGAACTGCTGTGGCAGCGCAATATTTGTTGAGAGCAGATACCATCTCTCTTGCAACACTCAGAATTGCTATGGGGAGGACAACCATTCACAGAACCTACAGGGCTGTGGTCCCCATTCTCAGTTTCGGATTTCTCCAAATCTAATGGTTCACCAGCACTCCAAGCATCTGAYCAAACAAAATATCCTAAAAAGTTAGAGATACTAGGTTTCTCCCCCAAGATAAAAGTAGAAACTCCACTTTCGAAGCTCATAGTCGATGATAATAACTTTCAAAGCATAATTCTGGAGTTCAAAAAAGTAGGACTAAATTTCTTCCTTCTATTGATATATTTTGTTGCCTTCCTTGAAGCCTCTTAAATGATGTATTTCAAATCCTACAGATATGGAAGCTGACACTTTTGGCCAAACAGGCAAATTATTGGTTACGGTAAGATTCCTCTTGGATTTTTAATAAAGCATTAAGACGGATACCAAGCTCCGAAAAGACCACGATTAATAAAAACACTGCTTGCTAAAGATCAAAGAGAGTTCGATAAACCAGGAGATGACTGACATTGCTCCTGCTCGTGCTCCCGGTCCTGCTCCAAGGAAGCAGCACGCAACCGCTCCATCTCATATTTTCGTTTCCACTCTGCTACTTCATCTTGAGCYCTACCTTTACTCTCAGCCAACTGCCGAAGAGCCTTTTCCACAGCTGCATCATTTGTAATAATCCCACGCAAACATCAACTGTGAGAAGTCCAACCAAGTGTAGGAATAAATGAGTTGCAGTTGGAAGCAGGGGTCAGAAGGGATCACGTCCCTGACGATTATAGTATGCTCTACCTTGACACTCAATTCAATGGCCAACTCAGAATTGAGAACAAATCAACATACGATGACTAAAAGCACATGTAGGTATAAGGGAAACAGCATGACATGAAAACTTCACAAGAGAAAGGGTACTGGTTCGTACTTCGCATGGCTTCGGAGAACTCAACAAGATGGTTGCCGCCATCTCCAATGGAGGCTTCCTGAAGGTGTTCTTCAACTGAGCGTTGAGAGCAGGCATGAATCCGCCCATTCTGATGTATTCCACCATCCTGCTCCATCTGTGACAAGGCCAAAGTAAAAATTATCTTCGCTTTGTTTCACAAAGCCTACAAACCCATAGAACCGTCAAATCATTGCATCTCCAACCTCACCTCCCAGGTCTGTACATCGATAGAGCATAGAAGTTGACATGAAAAAGACTAAGAACATGACCAGAAGAACACATCTGACCGGGTTCTTATTTAATCTCACTATTAAGAAATCCACCCCTCGAGGTATTCATGTTACGATGGCAGGGTTTAACACAGCTTGGGGTGTTTCTCCTCCAGTCTTTTTAGAAGATGAAACAATTCTCTTCTGGAAACTTTAGATTTCCTGATCACTCAAATCAGTTGCGAGAAAAGATTTGAATGACAAAGGAGATTGGCAAACCCGGTCCATGTYCTAATCGACAATGTACTGCTCAAGCAAAAATAACAAATACCATAAGAAAACTATGGTCTGTACTCAAGCGCACAACACAACAGCCATCGAAATACCTTTTTGAACATTAAACTGGGAAGAAGCAAGGTGATCAAAATTGACCCCGACAGCACCGTGTTCATTGCAAAGGTTGGGCCAGATACTATCAAAACGTGTACGATTTTATCTGTATTTTGTCCTGAGATTATATACAACCTTACCCTCGTTTTACAAATTACGGTGCGCATCGTCTTTCGACGAGATGCCATGTTCTTTGAAAGAGCTGCTGATTGCAGTACATCCGGCATTACTAGAGTCTCAACTTTTGCAGCACCTTGGTCTTGTGGAAGGGGACTCATTAAGTGAAGAACTTCTTCTGTTAAATTCATCTCAAGTTCCACTTCAACAACAACTTCCTTACGAACTTTACTGCTTCAAATACCGGTCATGCTGGTAAGAACACAATTGCCAGTGTCATGTTGCTTTAAAGACTTTCAAGACGTAGGATTTCAAGGACTCTCAGAGCAAGGTCGACTTACCACGACTCTCCAGACAAGTCAAGTCCGCTTCTACAGTACTTAATTCCAATAAGMCCCAYAATACTCGTCCTGGTCAAGCATTCAATAAGATTATTTATTTGACTTAGCGTGTACAAGAGGAGAACAGATTTATTTATAATAAGAGGAAGATAAAACCCTAAACTAAGTGATACGAATACGGAAGCTTCTCAATTCTCAATTCTCATGCTAAAAATTCGGATCGAAGGTACAAGCAATCCCATGCACCGTGGATTCATGTGGACAAGGAAATCCACTCAATTTTTGAAAACAAGAAATCCTAGAATAAGTCGTGCTAGCTACTCCTTGTAGTACCCCCACAGTCACTCTCACATGCACCTTCACTTTAGTAGTTCAATTGTGCATGTCGCACACTCAATGCCGCGTTTGAAAAGAAAACAGAAATGAATCATTGTTGGGAAGTAACGTATACCGTACCTTGGACATTTGACGAAGAAATCAGAAAAGTCGACAAGAATGTATTCCGTCGTCTCCTCCCGGATTATCGAACCCCTCGCAGGTCGCAAATACTAGAAACTGAATAACAATTTCAATTCCACACATAATTTGAGTTCAAAAATCTTGGAATAGAGTTGTGATTCAAATCAGCGTCGTCGAACAAGCACTTGATAAGAAATTCCTCGGCAATCTACTGCCAGCGGTAATGCAGCCTCGCCTGTGTAAATTCGGCATAGACGTGGACGACTTACGAACGCGCTTCTCCCACTCGCAAACCGAGCATTTTCAAAAGAATAACTTCAAGCTAAAACAGAGCCTCCCCATCAGCAAGGAAAACCCTAAAACCCCTGCTCCAACGGTCGCAATCCCTCCGCCCTGAAACCCCAACCAAACCACTCGAAATTCGAAATTCAAGCCAAAYGCTTSGACTCCGCGACGACCGYAAACAATGCAGTGCAGATTCTCGAAGAAAAAAGCTCGACGTCCCWGAATGTTTCTGAATGAACAGAATTGAATAAAATAGGAAAATTAGGAAAAAAATTATTGTAAAATCTGAGWAATCACCAGCACCGCTCACAGGAAGACTGAATTGGAAAAGATGGGCTTCAATTGCAAACAATGTACAGTACAGCACGGTTTCCATAGAGCCTGCGAATGGGCACACTTTGCAGTCAAAGCCTGTGTGCTTGCGGTGATTTGGTGCGGGGCAGGTGAGAGACGAKGAAACGATGGTGCACTAGGACCTTGCCAAGTGGCACGAGAATTTGACTGACGTGGAGGGGTTGAGCTTTGGAATTGGGGCGACGTGGAATTCCCTTTTGTGACTCTTCCCAGCATTTGGGGAGCTCCTTATACGAGGTCAAGAGGGACTTCGGGGGGGTAAAAAGGAGCTTTTGTAGCAAAGAGCCCTACTGTAAGAGTTGTGGAGTTTTCTTGGGAGCATRTCATTTGACTTTGTATCGAGGGTGCAGTACAGTATCTCAGTGGTGTTGACAAACCRGGAGACCGTGTACCGGCATATGCTTTCTGCTTGTGCTTTCGGTATTTGCAGATTCATGAACTGTGACTCTATATTACTCTAAGCAACACAATTTTCGGTAGCTACAAAAGGAGGTTTTATTTTAATGCATTGTATTGACAGAAATTTTCAAAGTCGTTAAAATTGTGCTAAGCAGTGAATCATGACAATTTTTTTTATTATAACAAATAGATTAGAATGTAAATGTGTTATATTCATAGCACACGTGTAGAAATTCGAATAGGACCTTACTTGAAAAGCAAGCCAATATTATAGGAATAAAATAGACAATTATAGCATTTTGAATATCTTGGAGACAACTCCAAGGGGATCACATACTTTTCAGAGGTGTTTGGTTGTTTTACTAATCAAACCCATGTGAAATTATAATTTTTCATTTAAATTGTAATTTTGTGAATTTTTGTAGTAGTTTGAACTATAATTGCTCTCTCATGTAACCAATGGTATTTAAGTATTCACCATTAAAAGATTGATACATTACCCTTTGTTGGCATCATTGCAGAGATTTTGACAAAAAAATGACCTAATTTGAAAAATGGGCTAGACAGAATTGGAGCCCAAAGTAGGATAATGGAATTAGTCGGTAATGAATGGAAATGAGTTGGTCTACCTTATAGTCTCCTATAGTACAACTTTTTGTTCAATGAGGTAGGAAGTTGTCCACATAGCAATCTTAGGTGACATATTTTGTAGTTGTCTCATGCTAAGAACTTAACAAACAAGTCAAGGACATTGATTTTTTGCTACTTTTTTCACTGTTTTTTGACATTTCAAATCCATTTTGTAGACAAAATGAGTCATTTATGATATTTTTTTCACCAAAGTGTTTATATTCTAGTTTTGAATCACTTCGTAGCTTAAAGTCTTTTCATGTGAGTCAGTTTAGAAATCAAATCTCACCTCCAAATGTGTTTTCGAGGAAATTTCAGCACCTCTTTTCAACATTAAAACATTATAATCTTTCAATCTATATGGTCAAATGACCCCAAATTTGTCCCACAACATCTATAATATGCACAATTCAATATTTTATGGTTGAGATTTTCATAACTGACTAAAAGTGAGAGTTTTAACACTTGCAAAGAGAGGATGCTTTCGAGCACAGTTGGACCTTGGGCATTGAGGGGTTAAAAATCTATCATTTGAATTTCAAAAAAGTCAAAAATGAATCTTCATGAAACCTTACAAATTATTTTTTCCATTTATTACATGTGGTGCAACATTTTTCACAAGTAGTTCATGTCATCAACAATGCTAGCACTTGAGCCTACGAGCCTTGAACCTAGTTCTAGGCTCATACCAACAATCATTTGATGAACATAGATACACTATAACATGAAAAGAGTTTATAGCATAGGTATCTATAGCATAGAAACCTATAACCATAAAAGGTATCTATAATATAGACTCTTAGGTAGGCTAATGGACTCATAGATTCTATGCTCACATGCTCACACTCAAACCCTTCATGTCATAATTATAATTTTCTATCTATTTTTAATGTAAAAGCATGAATCCTTCTATGAATGCAATTCATGGGGGCAAATACTATAATACAAAGTTGAAATGAAATCAATGACCAATTGATACACCGAGTGATATATTTGAAAAGGATTTAAAGAAAACACATGCAACACAATTTTATTTTATTTATTAAAATATGGACAAAACTAAATTATCTATTATATTTGGACTCTAACAACACCCTAACTCCAATGCTAAATAATTTTATGATATCTTATGTGAGTTATACTTAAGATAATTAAATTTGCTTTGCTGAAGGGGCACTCCTTCAAATTTGCATACACCTGCGATAATGTCATATTTAGTAGGGGGGCTATTTACCTAGTAGAAAAGATTATAAGACACGGTATTTTTTGAAATGAAGGTAAATTGTAGTGATTGTTAGTATTGTATAGGTACTTTTAAATTTATTCTCTGGGTCATTTCAGCGTACTAGCCCTCGTATTAGCTATATTATTTAAATGTAATTTTTTGACTACTTCATCATAATTGTCAAAGTGAATAGCAATCAAAAAGCAATGTTGAAAACATATGTATGGAAGAAAAACAACACAAACAAGGTCAAAGATGATAAATGCCAAAACATGCCTCAAACAATGCAAATACTACAAAATGTCCAAATTTGCGTTGATTAACACATTTCAAGAGTTTGAAAAGTCTTTGTAGTTAAGAGCCTCAAGTTTCTAACAGACATATGAATATATAGTGCACTTACATAGTTTTGGAAAAGTGTTCAATTGAAAATGCAACTACACTATACTAATTGAGATTTGCAGAGCATCTAAGACATGCAAAGAAAGCAAAATGTACTTCTGTAGCATGATCGCTTTTAGAGCATGGGTGCTTTAAGAGCATACTACCTTACCTTCAAGCAGTTTACATTGATTCACAACAATCAATCAAGACACCGCAAATATCATAAATTTTGGGGCAGTTTACATTCATTGAGTTCATCCAATCAAGTAAATGCAAGGATAGTACTATACAAACCGGTCCAATGAATTCACTTCATCGGGAACTAACACCCCCATTGTATTAGTACTGATGTTGTATTGTTTCAATGGTCTCGCAATCCAACTTTGAAAGTTTATTGTTGTAATATAGCATCAGTACTGCAACAAATGTAGTTTCAGTGGGAACAATGCCTCCCATTGAAACAATATTGTTGCTTTACTGATGTTGTACTACAACAATAAACTTTCAAAGTTGGAATGTGAACCCATTAAAACAGTATTGTTTCAATGGGGGGTATACCTACACAACGTAAAATCTACCCAAAATCTAGACTTGCATAATAAAATATTAAACCACATAAGAATTCATGTATCCATTAATCACAACAAAGAAAAAGAAAAGACCGAGTAATTGAATCACTCACTTGCATGACAATAGAGTAGGTAAGACAAAACCCTATACCGTTTTTGTTTGTCTGCAATTAAACTCATGATTCCTACACTATTGGAAAACGCAAATGAGAACGCCAATGCCAAAATCACAGAACCCTAAGTTATAGAACTGTGCAACATATAATATTTGAAGTGGAGGCATATCRAATTTGAAATTGCATKYTTCTTTTTTTCCTTGCTTGGTACACACTASAGACCCTACTTTCAACAATTGAATGCAAATATTCCATACAAGCATTGGATACCATAAACTTTCATGACATTGAAGAATGCCTTGTCATTCATTGCAGAGTTTTGACAAAATGTACTCACTTTTCATCCACCAAGAATTATAGAGAGCCAATAACATATAGAGTCTACAATTTGTCCCTTGTAAGGGAGAGGCACCCAATGGCATCCCTGTATCCAATACCGTCCAATTCTACAGATGATAATCAATTCAGACTGTAAATGTAGGTAGGTAGTACATGGCTCATTTCTTTTGACCTAAAATATTAAGCAGTCAACAATATTGCTACATTTACCTTCTAGAATGAATGACCTAGAAAGGAATGCCATCGGTTACAGTGACGCCATTGGGTGCCTCTTCCTTGCCCTTTTTTTCTATAGTATTTTATATGTACCAGTTACATAATTCTTTGATATTATATCTAATGCTATATTACATATAACCATGTTTCACACTTTTAAGACAATGTATAGTACATGCAATTTCTACACAAAATTTACCTAGAATTAATATATTCAGCGTTGTTTTTTACTGCATTCAGTTTCTATGTTTTTGCCAATGCCCCCCCCGACCCCCTTCACTTTTAAAATATGTGGAAGCCGTTGTAATTTGAAGCCATACTAATTGAATCACTATGCAAAACATTTGGCAATTCATATGAATTGAAACATTGATATCTGGGTCATTGCAAGAAACACCGGTCCTATTCTCCGTCACAAATAATGTTGCTCTCTTGTAATCTTCAATAACTTTTGAGGCATAAATCCCGTAAACTTGAAATTTTTATTGGAGATGCCTACCTTGATGATAATCATATTTTTTATTTTTCAAAAAATTTAAAAAATAAATTTATATTTAAAAAACATTTTTGTTAATTTGTCACACTCTGAGATTTAGAGGTTTTCACTACGTTGTGAGTCACTAAATTTAATGATTTGGAGCTGAAATTTTCATGGTCTATTAACATAGTAGAACAGCATATATCTACCAAAGGAAATTTAAAATTTATTATTTAATCTCTACATGAATGCAAACAGCACTCCCATTGCGTGCAATTTCAAAACATTGGTAATGGTTCTAAGACCATTTTTTTGGTGAAATCTCATCACCATCAACTCTTCCCAAATGGACAATTTTTAATTTTTGAAAAAAATCATTTCCCTACTTTTTACAAATTAAAATGTCAAAGTACCTATTTTCATGAGATTTTGCACTTTTCTAGTTCACCTAGTTAGAAATTTTTTTTATGCTTTTCCTTCTCAGGGTACTTTCTTCTTAAAGGTATATGTAATAAACATATTTTTAATATTTTCTTAAAATTGTTTTTCTAATTTTACAGTACTCTTGAAAAATCATGAGTACTATACTAGCCAAAGTGTCTACAAAACGGCAAGTGTTTCTTGCAATGACCCATCTCCAAAAATTAAAGATAATTACATCTCTTTATATTCATGAGCAACTAATATAACATACTAGAAATGTTTGAGTTTTTAAGACTTTTGTGTGGCCACTTGCAAAGAAAATTGAATTGTCCAAGATATTGTCATTCACTTATATTTATGCTTATATATATAATATGTAATACATATTCTAAAATGTTAGCTTAAAATTCAAATCAACTGAAAAATATAGATACATTACTAYATAAAATAAATACAAGTTGTAATCAACTACATCTCAAACTTAGTAGGATAGAAAGAGCTAGTTATTTACAAGAAAATACATCAAAATGGAATATTTTATGTACTCAATACATGTAATTTATCATTTTTGCAGATTTCATAATTACAATATTATAATGTAAATATATATAATTTTTTTGTAGCTTCCTCAAGGTATGTTTTTTTTTCTTTTAATCAACAAAAGTAATAATTTTAGAATTCTACTAATTCAAGTGTTAGTTGATTAGTACAAGAACAAAGAAGATTTAGATGGATAAAAGATACGGAGTACATCCTAGTTAAAAACTATTAGTGGATTTGGGGGCCTTTAGAAGACCGTGAGTTTATGGACTATGGAAACTTTTGGAACATTGCTACATGAATAATCTAAAGTGGTTGAGTGAYTGCCACGTCAGCTAATACAATTTAATTAATTTTTTAACATTACTTTCAAATTTTTTAAATTTTTCTAAAAGTTTTATTTATTTTTTAATTATACTATAGTCTAACAAGCAATGGCTAGTGTAGAACATGACGAACGAATCTGAGATAGTCTTCTTAAGCTCCAAATCTTCATTATTGAAAGAGACTTTATCCGTCATTAAAAGATAGACTCTTTATTACTTGAAGGTTAATTCCTAAAAATCCAATATCATATTCTAACATTTTGTGTCTAACTTMATTTGGCTATAGTTGTAGAAAATTGATTCTTGTATCTAAAATAAAATTGGTGTGTTTGATAGTGTGTTTTCATTTTTTTCCAACTCTATTAGAACACATAGGCCATATTCGTTATATTGAGACTTTTCGTTCAAATATTGATCCTATGATGAAATTCTAAAAGTTGGTGTTGTTACCTATTTATAAAAAAAATACTAGTAAAGAGATAAAGCGATTTATCCTCGAGTCAAGGATAATAATAAGACTGCAAAAAGTCTCAATATAACAAATATGGCCTTGGTAGACTTTCCAATATCTTGTACAGATCTTCATATGTTTTGTATAGATCTCCTAATGATGTGCATATAATAATAGCAATATCTATTTATATTTGGACTTTTTATATTGTCTAGATTAGTTAAATATGGCATTATTGTTTGATTTAACAAAGTGTATGGCATTGGAATACACTGTATTGATCCATGTAGTCCCAAAGCCTTTTCTTCCACCAAATTCCACTCAAAATTGCCATTTCTATTGCAAAGTGCACTTTTCTTTAGAAATTGTTTTATTTGMATATCTAACCAAACGATCTTGCACTAGAACGGTATATAAATATGTGGAAGAAATTTCAAAAGCTTTAACCAAATGGATTGCAAGACTTTTCGTAACTATTTTATCACACTAGTCCAAATAGAAAAAAATGAAGTCAAGAATGAAGTCTTTCCATGTGGACAAGAGTATTTTTTGTAAGAAACATAATTTCAAAATTTTATTTTGACTTTTAGTGATTTTTCGGCAATGCCCAATGAATATTGTTTTGGGATTTGGATAATAAAACTTTTGCTTTAAGGCACTAATTGAAAATTAAAAAATAATCTTAAAAAGTTGATGTATTTTCTTATCTTCAAAAAAATTTCAAAAGATCACAATGAATATTTGACACCATAAGAGCTCACCCAAAATCCATTTTGTCCCTTGAAGGACACTAGAACTTTAGGGATTAATGTATCCTATAGTCTTATTAGTATGTGACTCTAACTTTCTAAAGTCCCACTATTTTGAATAAGTGTAGGTCATGACAATACTATTTTGTATGATTTTTTTTTAAACAACTTTTTGTAGTGATACTAATTGTACGCCCTCGCTAAGAAGAAAATTCAATGTAGTGCTAAGAAATCAATGTCAAATA
Source organism: Pleurozium schreberi (assembly GCA_006891605.1). Classification (NCBI taxonomy): domain Eukaryota; kingdom Viridiplantae; phylum Streptophyta; class Bryopsida; order Hypnales; family Hylocomiaceae; genus Pleurozium; species Pleurozium schreberi. The sequence continues at coordinate 25,413 of VACF01000791.1, read as the reverse complement.
GGAGATCCATAAAGCATTTTTTTAAGAACTTTTCCTTCTGTCTTGAATTAAATTCTAAATCGGCTCTTCTATGATGGACAACAACTGAAGCTAGTTCGATCCCCGTGAAGCAAAAGAATTTGTAAATTTCACATTCCAAAGACTATATGCAATTTGATCCTTGCAAAGAGAATTAAAACACAACCTCTAATCAACCAAAGGCAAAGAATTCAACCCAAGCACATACATAAACTACTATTATCAAATCTATTGCTGATAATTTGTTGGAGTTGAATCACAAGACATTGTCGGAATTGAATACAAAGGACACCAATGAAAGTCACTACACCATTGCTCAAAAAATAGTTAAAATTAATACCACTCGAGCAGTTCCCAAAAGGCCAAAAATTTGTCACTTTCACTTTTGCCGCTTGTTTTCAACATGTGCCACTTCACTTTTGAATTCCGTTCTTTTACACCTAATGGGGTTTAATAGAAGCAAAAATATCTTCAAAATCCATCTAAAATAGGAACATCAAGCTAGCACTTTTCAGGAAACTCTAGATTTATTTTGAGATAGAGGGAGTAATTCATAATTTGAGGCATTTGACTTCTTTGAAATACTTTTCAATATGTTTCTTTAAGACGAATGAAATTGACATGTAATGTAAGTGGCTTCATATTTTTTGAACTTTTTAGAATACGTTATGAATTTTGAAGTTAGAACCTTTGTAAGTTGACCACTAAAAGCATACACTCTATCATATGTTCACCATTGGTACAAATGCAATTGATATATTGAAGAAAGCAAATTGCACCCCTTTGTGTTAGAGAACGATTTTAGAACCCCTACTTTAGTGTGCCCCATATTGTCCACTATTAAAGTGGGTACCTCCAAATTGCCATTTTTTGTTGTTGTGCCTATTTAATATTATTATAGTTGTGGCATTTTCCTACTTCTTGCTTACAAGTGAAAGGAGGTTCCAATGCAGTGAAGAATGCAACATTTAGATGCTACACATGCAAAAATAATGAAGGGTCAATTCTTTTTGGTAGTTGATCTATAATTGTTTCTTCCACATACATAGATAATTGATTGTGGAGATGTACGTAGAGTGATGATGGTAATGACAGTGTTTTTAACAAGTTTGTAATTTTGTGTTTACCCACTTTAGTTAGTTGTCAAGCTTGAGCAACCAATGTACAACAGTATTCATCAAGATTATAGAACTAAGCACATCATTGTTTAGGCATGTTTACAACTTCTCATGGAATTTTTTGCTCGTAGAGAAGTGAGCACGTCTATTATATTAAAATGGCTCGCATTCTGTCACAATCCATTTTCACATATATGGTCATGTTTTCACCTTGAATATTTTCATCTTCTCAATAGCGTTGTTTTTTATCTAATTTTGTAGGACTTTGATTGGCCATTTAATCCATGATTCTTCCCAAGTTCAATGCTGCACTGCAACATATTTGTGCTACTGTAGCTTAGTACATACAAGTGTGCCTTGTGTCGTTGCCACAACCAAAATCAAAGTAAAAGTACTTTTCTAATTTTTTAACTCACAAGAAACTTTAAAATTCCATAACTTTCTTACCACTAATTGGAACGCTACAAAACAAGGCTCGTGCACCCCTCCTCGCTGAGAGCTTTCTAACAGTACCAAGAACACAACCGGGGGATGCATGGTCAGGGAGATCTCAATGTAAAAAAACTGAAACAAACAACCTATCTTAAGGTACACTAGTGTACCCTATGTTGTTGCCACAATCAAAATAAAAGTAAAATATTTTTTAAATTTTGTGGTTCATTAAAACTTTGAAATTCAATAGCTTGCGCATCGTAGGTCCAAATGCCACGAAACAAAGCCTGTGCACCCCTCCTCACCAAGGGCTTTCTAACAATACCAAGAAAGCGACCAAAAGATACATGGCCAGGGAGATCTCAATACAACAAACAAACAAAACAAAACAAGCAGTCTAATTTAAGGTATGGATAAATGTGCATGATTACTAATATCACTTGAGTTGGACTCCCACATGGATCTCATTTTAGTTGCTCCAAATCTAGTTAGCGGCCTTTCTTAGAGCATCCCTACGTCAAACTCTGCAATCAAGGGCGCTAAGGCATGATATTTGGTGTGTGTGTGAAAAACTGGCAGGCTTGGTGAACAACAGGGTGGCCCACGCTGAAATTAGATGGAGCCTTGTCAAGAGCGCCCCCCAAGGATTTTAGATGCCACATCTTGCATTTGCACGAGGCCTCAAAATACTGCCCACCACGTCATAAATGCTACGCTAGTTGTCAGGKCCAAATGGGTTTCAATCTCCATTTATAATACAAATAATGTAGGATAGCATTGACTATGAGCATTCCCACGCCTAAAGCGACCTGAAGAGAYGCCAAACATGCATTCATAGTGTCTGTTTAACAAGCGCGGCATGTATATATCGCTTGTATCCCATAGCAACACGGCTTGGGGCTTAGGCACCAGGGCTAAAGGTAGCGACCTCATTCATTATTGTACACCTGTCCTGTTGCAAGTGCTTCGTATTCATTAACTGTTGCGCCATCGAACAAGGGTCAACTACATTAACCCCTAAACGTCAGAGGTCCAACCAAGCTTAAAAACTGCCTGCCTTTGCAAGTCTGAAAAGTCAAAATTAGAGTAAGGCATGAGGATCTCAACTATATAGTACTGTAGTGTGCATGTTTTAGATGGTGTGGAACAAATTTGGGGTCATTTGACCATATAGATTGAAAGATTATAATGTTTTAGTGTTGAAAAAAGGTGCTGAAATTTTCTTAAAAACGCATTTGGAGGTGAAATTTGATTTCTAAACCTACTCAAATGAAAAATCTTTAAGCTACAAAGTGATTCAAAAACAAAATATATACACTTTGGTGGAAAAAAAATATCATTCAAATGAATCATTGTGTCCRCAAAATGGATTTGAAATGTCARAAAAYARTGAAAAAARTAACAAAAAATMACATMTATGACTRAACCTCCTTCTACTAAAATGCTTCTCAATCACTCATAACTTCTTGGATTGCAATGAAATTTTAACCACACAAACTAGACTAGTATGCGCAACTTTACCAACAAGTATTATTATATTTGGACATTGTATGAAGAAGTTATAGGCTGCCAAAGTTCACTGCAATATACCAATGTCTGGATTTTGAATTTTGAATTGCTCCCAATCATTCAAAACAACTTGGATTGACATGAAAACTTTACCACAATAATTAGTCTTCAGTGGAAACAAAACCCAACAAATTTTATTGAACGAAAACATTAGATTACAAAGATACAAGCCTCCAAAGTTGCAGCCATCAAATGCAGTTTGGTGAGCTCAAATTGAACTTGTGAACTTTGATTGGCTCTCAAAACTATTATACATCTTGGATTGATTTGAAAATTTTATCACACAAACTAGACTAGTATGCGCAACTTCTCCAACAAGATTTTTTTTTATTGAATTTGGACATTGGATGCAAAAGTTAAAACCCTTTAAAATTGACTTTTAGGCTCTTAGGATGTTTTTTGTCCCCTATGATGTTTATGGGATAAACCATGTTTTTTATACCTCGGAWGATGTGTAACCCCACTTAGCGCACCCTTGCAAGACATGTGCGCTTTAAAATATGAAGTGGTCGGCCATTTTTTTGGCTTGGTGTGCATGCCATGGAGCACTACCATAGCCATGTTATGTCCACTGACCGTGTTTGAGTTTCTTGAAGAGCTACGGCGGGGATGCTCTAAGAGCCTTTTCAAGCTCATGCCGCGCCCGCGCAAGCCACACCATTTAGCAATGTCCTTTCCAAAACTTGGTATAATTGACCATTTTTTTCAACTTCACGTGTGTGCCGTGGGGCAAGACTTCAATCCAGCCCTTCCACCTACCGTGTTTGGGTTGTTTGGCGCCCCCGTATGGATGCTCTTAAAGCATGTCCATAGCTACCTAGCCAAAGGCGCAAGCTAGGTATTTGGCCGGGCTAGGCCAAACACACTTCCCCACAACACACAAGACGAGGCTCAAGATATGCCCAACCATAGCCAAATTTCTCAAGGAGATGGTGAAATGAAGAGTTGTGAATGAGGCGCGGTATGCGCTTTGGCACAATTCTCAAGCTATGGTCTACTTAATTCGACACAATTTTCCAAGTAAGCCCAGACTTCATAAATGGGAGAATACTCAATTCCGGGACAAGATCCATTATTTTTAAATAAAAAAGGAAGATTGACCATGTAGCGTCCTCCCATTCCGTGTTGCCGTGGGATGCAAGTGGGACACACTGCCCGCGGTCTCCGAAATCACCTTGCGAACCCACACTCCCCGTCCCTCTTGGCCGGGTGAGCTGTGAGGATGCTCTTTAGCACGAGTGTGCACATGGCCCAAGTGTGCTATCACTTGAAACAATTCTCAAACTCTAGAATTCAGGTAAGCTTACATGGTGGATGGGTCCCCAAGGACACAACCAAACAAAAGCAAGCTTAAAACCCTGAATCAATGAACGGGAAGTCAAGATCAACTGCTTCTCTGCTTGGTAGCTAGACCAGCGCCGGCCAGGCGGCATTYAATGACCTGTCSACCACTACTACTGTAACAAGAATCACAATCGATTTTAAATAAGCTTAGTAGACCCAGTCTCTGACCTCATGAAGCACACAGCATTGATAKCCGACACGCTTGGGCACAGACACAAAAGCTGCAAGTGATGTTAAGAGGTTCCACGCGTAAAGTATAGAAGAGAATTTTACAGTTGGTCTGTAAAAATGTGATTGAATCATCTTAAATAACAGCGGTCACCAATGTGTCTAAATTTAGCAAAACATCAATCTAACTTACATGGGGTTTTATATACTGGAGCTTCAAAACATATGCATGTACACCAGTATTCCAAAGGGTAAGCTTACGTCTGAAATTCATTGCAGCACACTTCGCAGCATTTTTAACAACTCGACCTAAATATGAAAATTACCACTGACTGGTTGGGTGGTTCCACTGCTTCCTGGAATTAATCTTACGCAACATAAATCCGAACACGTGATTAGTGTTGGGAGTCAGAGCAACGGAGAAGGTACTGGAGTCGTCAAAGACAATCAAATCCGAGCTACCTTACTGTAGTACAAACCGGTTTGTACTCAACTTAAATACAGAATTACAGACTACACTTATTCAGCATTGATAGACAATCTCCAAGCTCTACTAAGTTAAGTTAACTAGTTAAGCTTTACTTAAGCTTAAGCATACTCCATCGCCAAAAATGCGGCCTCTTAAGGAAGTCGTTAGCTCAGACTTCCTTAACTTTCGTATTTGTTATCGCACACATCTGGGCACTTTCGGAAGTACCCATTGTCGCACTTGTAACCTCGAATCCTTGAAAAGACAGATTTAGTGCATCTGTTGTCACTCAGTTTCAGTTGCGTGACTGAAACCGATCGAAGCTTAGATATACGTGAGTCCTAGTTTCCAGTTTTTTTGAGCTCGGGGCAGTTGAACTTCGCAATGTCGGCGCTCTGAAACGCAGCAATGATTAGTAGTACTTAGGTTGATATATGACAGGCAGGGTGCAGTTAGATGTAGGCCTCTCCTTCAGCTAGCTAGAGCTCTAAAGTAATCGAGAGCTTCTGCTGAAAAATCGAAGGAGCTATGATGAGGCAGTTACATGGAATCCTGAGGAATTTGTTGCTGTGGTGCACTGTGATGAGTGCGTGTCTGGGAGTGGGATTCGGAGCTCAGAGCTGCAATGCGTTGTTGAGCTCCAACAAGGGCTTCACAACTTGTCAGACGCTGCCCAAGCTGGGCTCCACGCTAGCATGGGCGATCCACAACGCCACCAACACCGTCGACTTCGCCTTCTCCGGTAGGTGGTCACATTGATTTCAGTCGAATGAAGTTTCAGCTGCGTTAAGAATTGGAATGCAAATTTAATTTACGGTTGGAATGCAAGGTCATATTCTAAATTCAAAATGGTGTGTTTCAGAGCAGCTAGGTTGCGACGTGCAAGGTCGGACTAGCTCGGGAAAATAAATAGGATTGGTAGGGATTCGAGGTTTCAGTCAAGCGACTGAAACTGCGCCACTTCCACTGAAATCTGCCACTTGAACTAACGAACTTGGAGTTTTATTCCCCAGTGTTGCACTATCGTGGTGGATTTTCCACTGTTACAATGGTCATGTTCGTTAGAATAGCGTGTTTTAGAGCATCGAAAGTGCGTCAATTTCGCTGAAATCTGCCAACTTAACGAACATGAGGTATCGTTCCCCAATGTTGCAGTGTTGTGATGAATTTTTCACTGTTTGAATGGTCATATTCGTTAGAATCGCGTGTCACAAAGCATCAAAACTGGACTCTTTACAATGAAATCTGCCATTTTAGCTAACGAATGTGAGGTTCTGTTCCCCAATGTTCGGGTGTTGTGATCAATCAAATTTTCACAGTTGGAATGGTCATGTTCGGTAGAATGGCGTACGTGTTTCCGAGTAGAATGGGTTTGTGACAACCAAGATGGTGCTCTGATAACGGGGATTGGTATAGATCTAAGGTTTCCGTCCAGTGACTAAGATCGACTGCGCCAATTTCCCTGAAATCTGCCACAGTGTAAGATTAGATTGTATATGTGTCCTTGATGACTGTTTAGATCGTTGAGCTCTCTGGTTGTAGGCTGGAACTACTCTTTTTTTTTCTTTTTAGGAGTACATCAAAATCACTAAGGTTTAACCCAACCACGAGAGTTTGAGCTGGGAATTCTCTCATTTCTGAGCTCAGTGCTTAGAACTTGCCAGAGAACTTCCAATTCCGGTAGGTAGGCTTGTAGGTAGTCTCGAGTTTCTCTTCTTCTCTTTTTTTTTCTTAAGAGTGCATAAATGTTACTACGATTCTTCTCAAACAATAGTACCCTGCAACCAGAGAGTATCAGCTGGAATTTTTTTGCTCTGAGCCCAGTTGAGCTATCCCCAGCAGATGTCTGTTTGCGAACTTCTTCTCTCTTTTTTTGTTGAGAGTACATCAAAATCACTATGAAGGGTTTTTTTCCCCTCCCGCCTGAGTTTTTATTGTTCTTTTAACGGAACTCAGAAARCACTGTTTTGGTTTGATGGCAAAGAGTTTTGCCCTGCAAGRCCTGCCACCATCGTTYGTTGAAAGCTACAAAGCCTTGACAATGTGCTGGTAGTGGAAGGCRAAATTTCAGCGTTAAATTTCAACCTTAAATTTCAGGTTACTGCAGCTTTCGTGTGTTGTTGGGGTATAGAGTAAACCGGCCATTTACCACACAATTCCAAAAACCACACACCAAATCCTTCCAATAACCAAACACTAACTACACAATTCAACTATCAATTCAATTGTGATGGAACCAAATCTTGTATCACCGCCCAATAACCACACTCTGTGGTGAAGGCATGCAAGGAATTTTTAACTTGATTTCAACTTCATTGCTTTAACCCTTAACCCCTCATTGCCGAATGTGATGAAAAGTGCCCTACACAGTCTGCAGTCTATTTTGAAGTGCTCTAACTTTTACATCCAATCTTGGAATTCAATCAAACTTGTTGGAAAAGTTGTGCATAGTACTCTAGTATCTATGGTAAAATTTTCAGATCAATTCAAGACATATTGAGTTTCTGAAAGTCATTCGAAGTTCTTAGGTTCAATTTGGGTTCAGCACATTGCATTGTGATGGCTGCAACTTTGGGGGATTGTATCTTTTTAATCAAATATTTGTTTTCAATAAAAATTTGTTGGGTTTTGTTCCCATATAGCTATAATTATTGTGGTAAAAGTTTCATGCCAATCCAAGTTGTTTGAATTCGAATGTTTGGGAGAAATTCATAGTTCAAAATCCAGAAATTTTTGCATTTCAGTGAACTTCGGCGGCTCATAACTCCTTTTCCAATAATTTTTGTTGGTAAAGTTGAACCTACTAGTCTAGTTTTCGTGGTTAAAATTTCAGATCCATCCAAGACGTTATGAGTGACTAAGAAGCATTTTAGTAGAAGGAGGTTCAACCACAAATGCGATTTTTTGCTACTTTCTTCACTATTTCTTGACATTTCGAATCCATTTTGCAAGCACAATGAGTTAAATTTATGATTTTTTTTCCCACCAAAGTGTTCATATTCTAATTTGGAATCACTTTGTGGTTTAAAGTTTTTTCATTTGAGTTGGTTTAGAAATCTAATTTCACCTCCAAATGTGTTTTTCAGAAAATTTCAGCACTTTTTTTCAAAACTAAAACATTGTAATCTTTCAATCTATACGGTCAAATGACCCCAAATTTGTTCCACACCATCTACAACATGCACACTACAATATTGTACGGTTAAGATCTTCATAACTTTCTAAAATTTAGACGTTTAACACTTGCAAAGGGAGGATGCTTTTAAGCATGGTTGGAACTTCGGTGATGAGGGGTTAAAGGACATTTTATGTCTGGGCTTGGTCAAACTTCATTAGATTTCTACATTAGAATTTACATTTCAAAAAATTTATATTTTTCACATGTACTCTTATGTGCTTAGAACTTAATTTAATTTTTTCTTAATTTAGAACATCAAATTGAATTTCATATGAGTTTTTGAAGAAATTTTAGTATAAAAATCATAGTAATTACAAAAATGCTTAAAATAGTATAAATTTTTTTATGAAAAAAGGAAATAATGGTGTCTAACATCATGAGGTAATTGGTGTAAACTTGGAGCTTACACACAAAAAARTTCAAAAGAAAAAGTTAAAATGTGTTGTATTTTGAGCTTTCAAGATACTATCTTTAATATGTCACAAAACTTTCAATTTTCAATATTTTGAAAAAAATAAAATTGGAATAAAAAGTAGATTATTGGAGCTTCATTTTCTTAGTTAAGCTTAAAAGCAATTAAAATAAAAAACTATATGAAAAACTCAAGTTGACTTTCAAAAGGCCCCTCGGGCATGCAATGTCCTTTAAGGGTTAAAATTGCAATAAAAGTTGTAGGAAGAAACTTTTTTGCATTTCGTTTTATGAAGATGAATCTCAACATGACATTTAAAAAAATCATGCCAGATTTCAAAAGACGAAAGTCTATATTTATGTGGAGAGGAATATGAATTTTGTGTGTGCAGTGATTGGCAAGTTCACTATAGTTTTTTTCCAGGAATTTTGATGATTTCACATGTTTGTATGAGATGTCGCCAACTTTTCTATACTATTGTTACCGGTAACTTTATTTGCGCCGGCCTCCCCAGGCCGGAGTTCTTTATATTATATTATATTGTTACCGGTAACTTACCCGAATTTAATGAAGAGCAGGGTTTCTTTTCACCCGTTTTGCACAATCACTCTACGAATGTCATCGTTGTTGTTGCCTTAGAAAATTGTAGACAAAACTATTGTTTCATAAAGAATTTTGATTCACCTGGCACATCATGCCAAGTACCTCGAGTTACAGCCTATATCTGAAGAGAAGATGATAATCGGAATGTACAGTCGGGTACCCAAACCTTACGAATTTTTGCCTCTGCTATGCAGTGAATATACTTTCAGGCTGTCAGCTTTGACACCCTCCCGAGGGCTGAAAAATTGATTTTTTTCAATGAAATATTTTTTTACAAGATCATCTAAGGTAGAACCACCTATAACTAACCAAATAAGGAATTTGGACAAATCTAAAGCAATGGAATGCAAGGTAAATTTTTTTAGAGGTGTGTTGATAAAAATGATGAGGATTTGGTTTAATCTGCTTTCTGGTTCTTGTAAATGTGCTCAGGGTCCGCAAGGAGGTGCAAGCAGATCCAGCATGTGTAGACCTCCGTACCAAGTGCCCTTTCTACTACGAGATGGGCTGCAAATTGGTTGAATTGTGAGTTCGTTCCCGCCCAGCCTTGTTCTCTCTTCTAGAGTTTTACGTTGTGCAACTGCTCTTCCATGTAGACGAAATGGTTGTCTTGAAACAATATGATTATTTCTTTTAACAAGGTTTCATGAACTCTTRGACAACATCATCGTTCTGTACCGTTTTTTTCGAATCTTTTCCCGATTAATAGTTTATTCATTAGTTTATAACACTTATTTACTGAAGGAATTCTCTATGTGACAACTGTAACTATAGGGAGACTCCTCATGAATCATGGAGAAGATTTGATGTCTGTGATTATGGGGAGACCACCTTATGTTTTCTGGGGATGTGTTTTTCTTTTCCGGTGCTGTCTAAATATTGCTGAAACAGTGTAGTTTTTCCTATTCCCTTCAAACTATGTGCATGGTTTGATATCKCACTCTTGGGGATTGTGAAAGACATGAAAGGGCTCAACTCCTGCACAAGTCTGCTTATGTTGATTTCTCGGTTGCCATGGCTGTATATCAGGAACGTGGATAACAAACTCGGTCCTTTCTTATTGAAGACTCTGCAAGGGCGTTACAAGGATTTGTTATGCAAAGCTCTCACGGCCACTTTGACTGGAAATCCCAAGTTTGTGCYTCTTCTGACTGAGGAGGAAACGCGATGTGAGTGACTAACTCCCTTCCCATATGTTCGGTCAATCGAGCTTCTGTCTGCAATCTACTGCCTCCCACCTTTTTGTCCTCTACGGTTCTACTTSTCTGCTTTGTTCCAAGTCTCCTCCTGCGATACCGAAGTTTAAACCCCTGAGTTCTCAAGCTAAAAACAGAAATTCCATTTTGGAAGCCTTTRGTTGATGATGTTAACTTTCAAAATATACAGCTTCTGTTCAATAATATAAGATCCCGCCAATCTGTTGGTACATTTTGTTACCTTCCTTCAAGCTTGTTGTAGATGTAAACGCAAACACTTTTGACCATTTGGGGAGTTGGGGGTTAAGTCGGCATGAWGCCAATTGTTTGATGAAGTTTGAGGATGTTCCCCTTCCACATGAGTGCTTGCTCTCCTGTTCCTCATCTGACTCTTGTATATGGACTTTTCTTCTTTTGAAGTGTTTGAAGCGGGTAGGAATTCCATGAAAGCTTTCAAAAAATGGMGACTGCAAGGCCCTCGTCTAGAAAGAGCAGCTATACTCGGAAGAAAAAGAAACCGTGATGCAACTCCGATATGGAGTTAAACAGAGTTTGTTGGCCTACAACTAATTCTTTGCTCAAGATTTATCATGAATAAGGTATAAGAGCTTACCATTTCAAGTCAGTTTACTCCGGAGTTGATAGATACCGGACTGTAACAATAGGCTAAGACTACTTTCAGGAGGAATGTAAATAGAATGGTTTGCAGAGCATGTAGAGGGACCCGCAAGCAGTCTCATACTGGYTGATAATTACTCCATTAAATTAGCTTGATTTCTAGTATGAGTGTAATCTTTCTAATCTGTTTAATTGTGAAACTGAGTGCAGAAGAAATTAAGAAATCGGTAAGGTCACTTCGCTGATAATGCCACTACTTGCAGTCTCGAGTGCCTTCTCTGCACATTAATTTATTTTCCTAGGTCCTGAATTAATCCTCACATTGTGTGAGGTTACCGGCCTTTGTGGGATTTTCTACTTGAGATTGTGTGAATAAGTATGCTGCAAACTATTAAATTTGTGCAAGTTCACGCATGTGACTAGAATTTGACAKGAACGCAGATGCTTTGAAGTGGAGAACATTGCATAGTTTTAGCCCTGTGAACCTCATTGGAAGCGATTGGATTCGTCTTCGAAATTGTGCGTGAATCTGTTTCTAGGCATGAACTAATGTCCCTGTCTATTGTCTATTGTGGTACCATCATCACGAGGTCAGGAAACAGTAATAGGAATAGGAATAAGGTAATAGGAACGCTCTGAAGATCAGATGAGATTGTCTATAGTGCACCAATACTCTCATAACCTCTCATGGTTGTGTACATCTTTTTTCATTTTTTCATTTTGGTTTAGGTTAACCACGACAAGTTTTTTACTATGTTTTCAACAAAAATGCCGGAAGACTGCCATTTTGTTAAGAATTGAGGTATGACCTTTGATTCCCTGCACCACTAGTGCCTCCGGCAGAATAGCCACCCTCGGCCCGTGCATTTGTATTTGTACGACCCCCAAATCCAAGAAAGAACGAAGAAAAGATGTTACTCCCACCTGAGGAAGACGGCCCTTCAGCCACTGGCACTTCCTCAAAAGGCGTGCCCTCATCTGTGAAGCCATTCGGTCGATCACCGTGAGTTGCTTGAAAGCCGTCCTGTCGGCCTTCTCGCCAGTTTGGAGGACTAACCCATCGGCCATTTACCGATCTTGCGTGATAAAGGTGGGTATCTCGATAATTCGCCATTGTGGTCAATCTGATTCAGCACAATGGAGCTCTTCGAACATTCTGTTTCTCTCAGCACCTGGATTTCGGCAGCCTTGTCGATGTAGTCACCCTACACTGTAAAAATCAATCTGTGCACGTTGTTAACCAAGAAGGAAGGAGCGTACAGAGACACAAGAAAGAAACAGAGACAACCGATTCAGGAAGAGGGCTGATCTCTAGAGTCTACCAGAAGCAGCCCTAAATCGATCCGACAGGCACAGAGTTGAAGCTGTCCGCGGAAGGAGCATCTCTCTAAAATCTGCTTCAACRTCAATTCTCCGTAAAGCTTGCACAAGTTTGAGATTGAAGCGATCTTACGATGAAATGGTCTCGAAAACAATACAGTCGTATATCTCAGCAGCGGCTGACCAGGAACTACACCTCACCAAAGATATATCTCAACTAAGGTACACGTTTCAATCCAACTTCCACAATGAAAATAACTTTAGTACTGATCGATTCAAAACATGCTCGATAAGGAATTATCTAACACTGCCAACTTGAACAGTAAATGAGCRATAATTATGAACGCCGAACTGAGGTGAGTCTCCTCTCTACCTAACAAAAGCAAACCCTTGCTCCACCACTGAACAACTTCATACGTTTTGTATAAATTCAATTAACCAGATGTCTGCGCTTCTCACAAACAAGTTCGCGAGAAACAGAGGACTCCCGAGCTCGATGGTGCAACCCTAGACATTAAAAATGATGGAATCGTCGCYTAAACACGGGGATAGCGACACGGCGATGGAGAGAGTCGGCGGCTGCTCCACACCCGTCACGGAGAGGAGAGCAACTTTTCTTGCCCAACGATATGGATAAACCCGGTACATTCTAMACGTCAAACCATGCAACTGCAAGGCAAACTTTATGAAATCCCTCTAAAAAACAGAATCCATTACTGTAGCAAAATTTCAGTCGCTTACCCTGGTGGAAAGAAGTCGTACACTTTCAAAACTCGTCCGCAAGCAAAACGATAAAATGTCATTGACGGTGGTAAACTCCTCCAATTCCGCCTGCGAAAAATCCAGATTGCAAACCGACTCGATGATTTCAACAACTCTGCAACTTAATTGACGAAACAGGAGAAGTGGCGAGCAATTTCAGAAGGTAACCGGAGGGAATTGATACTTACAGTCTGCAATTTGCAAGGGGCATCATTGAGAAACTGCCAGTGAGTGCAARCCGCGGAAGAATCAGCACGAGCCAGGGCCGCGAAGGATACAGGAACAAGTTGTCAACCAAAACAAACAGGTAAAGTCCGCCGACAAGGAGAAAGGAGGAGCTTTGATGTGTGTGCAGGCTGAGATTCTGCAACTTTTTCGGCCAGTTTTGGAGTTTGTACCCGAAGTCCTGTGAATTGCCCATTTCCAGGAACGGAGTGGGGACCTGTGAAGTTGGCAATCTTTGAACTTTTCTTCCTTGAAATTTTTTTTGGAAGACGTGCATTGCTCACTGCGTCACATCACGTTTCGAGGAAAGGTTCTTGATGATGCGCTTACGGAGAACAATTTGGTGGTGAAATTCGGAGAATATCACCTGGTTTGCCATTCGGAAAACGCGAAGTGGGTAGTGGTTGTTGACCTTSTACTCGGGGGGGCTAGCAACTTGCTAATAAGACAACGACGTAACTTCAATGGAGCCCATTAAGACAACGACATGACTTCAATGGAGCCCATTTCTAAACAGATGGGAGTCTCTCATTGCACAAGGAGAGGCATGTTTGTTTTCATAACGTCAATCAATCATTTTGATGTCCTTCTCTCGACACCCTTGATTGGGCATAGTTGACCAAGACACAACCATCCAACATTGGGGAAAGAACTAGTAATGTAAAAGCATAGATTTATTATGAGAAGTAACATTCCTCATCTGAGTCACCTTGATCGAGGCTTTGCATGTTATTTCTCACCATAACTTAAATGGAGTCCATTTCTACACCTCAATCGAGGCTTTGCATGTTATTTCTCACCATAACTTAGAAAGATGCTCTCTCTTTCATCAACCCAAACATGGCCTTGGCATTGTTTATGGGTTGATGATGATTTGGTACTTACTTACAAGTACAAGTAGAAAATTGTGCTAATGTGAAACCAGGAAACTTTGCATTGGGAATAAAGATAAGCTTAATTTTGGACCTATTGAAGTAGATTTTAAGTGACAAATTTATAATAMATTAAAAAATGAACTCTATAATAAAAGGATAGAATAGAACAATGTTTTTGTAGTAACAACAAAATATTCCTTTTGTTGTATTAACGTATGCACTTGTGTAGTTATCACTAATTACAATTTCTCTTAAATGCCCAAGGCCCTTTTTGAACTTCTACAAATTTGCTCTAAATTGAACAAAAAGACAACATTTTAATAGTTATATCATTTTTTTGAATTGTATCCATACAAATTCAAACTAGACATATTAGAGATCATATAGGAAAATAAAACACAACAATACAAAAAATCAAAATAATTAAAAAACAAAATTCCTAAAATATCACATTTTTGTGTATATGTGAAGCCTTAATTCATTCTATCTAGACAAGTAATGAGAAAGTTATGAACAATCTTGTTTTGGGGGTAGTGTAAGCAACTTTTTGGAAAAATATATAAGATTCATTTTTTAATATGATTTTCACAATTTTTCAAAAGAAATTGTGTGACAAGGATAAGTATGCTTGCTAGAATAAACTCACCGTTTGGATAATTGTGTTTCAATTCTATTTTAGAGATATTTACAATTTAGTTATTTGTTCAATCTTAGACCTACTTCTATTTAACAATTTTTTAAAGATTGATAACCAAGCTTTTCTTTTTGAAAATTTTTCCAAGACTTTCAACTCAATTTTCCAACATAAAAAATTTTAAATTCAAAGTCCATAGTGCAAATTTTTTTCACAAATGGCGGTCAAAGTCATCTAAAATTTCCAACTTTGAATGCTAATCTTCCAATCTGCACGGTCAAACTTTATGTAATTTTTCCCACATGATCTCAAACGAGCAAAGTATAAGATCTTACGGTTAGAGCTTTAAAAGAAAGGGTTTTTTTTGCTTTCTTGGATAAACACAAATAAAATGGCAATATTGAGTGGTTTTTGGCAAAAAAATGGCCTTGGGACTAGAGTAAGGTATAAAGATCTCAACCATACAATATTGGATTGTGCATGTTGTAGATGGTGTGGAACAAATTTGGGATCATCTGACTTTATAGATTGAAAGATTATAATGTTTTAGTGTTGAAAAAAGGTGCTGAAATTTTCTTAAAAACACATTTGGAGGTGAAATTCGATTTCTAAACCTACTCAAATGAAAAAACTTTAAGCTACAAAGTGATTCAAAAACAGAGTACATACACTATGGTGGAAAAAAATATCATTCAAATGAATCATTGTGTCCTCAAAATGGATTTGAAATGTCAGAAAAAAGCAACAAAAAAGTAACAAAAAATCACATCTATGACTGAACCTTCTTCTACTAAAAAGCTGCTCAATCACTCATAACTTCTTGGATTGCTATGAAATTTTAACCACACAAACTAGACTAGTATGCGCAACTTTACCAACAAGTATTATTGGATTTCAACATTGTATGAAGAAATTATAGGCTGCCGAAGTTCACTGCAATCCACCAATGTCTGGATTTTGAACTTTGAATTGCTCCCAATCATTTGAAACAACTTGGATTGACATGAAAACTTTACCACAACAATTAGACTTAAGTGGAAACAAACCCCAACAAATTTTTTTGATAAAAAAACATTAGATTACAAAGATACAAGCCTCCAAAGTTGCAGCCATCAAATGCAGTTTGATGAGCTCAAATTGAACCTGTGAACTTCGATTGGCTCCCAAAACTATTGTACATCTTGAATTGATCTGAAAATTTTATTACACAAACTAGACTAGGATGCACAACTTCTCCAACAAGTTTTATTGAATTTGGACATTGGATGCAAAAGTTACAACCCTTTGAATTTGACTTTTAGGCTCTAAGGACGTTTTTCGTCCCCTATGACGTTTTCAAGGGTTAATACAATCATTGTTGTAAAACATCAATTAKTATTATTAATTCTCATTGGTAACACAGAGAGAATTTCAATTCACTTTAGCAAGCATTATTTGTACACCATATTAATAAGTTATGAATTTCCAAAATATTGTCTCTAGGCATACCAAAACCAACACTARAKCTCTCATAAAATCTTATGTTTCAATAGTTTACATCTTATGCAATCATCAATATCTAGATATTTTGTTAGTTTACATCTTATGTGATCATCAATATCTAAATATTTTGTTACTCTTTTTGGTCAAATGCAAGTGCTATGGTGAAGACAAAATCTACCGGTCTATTATTTCTCTTTCTTTAGGAAAAAGTCCAGAACGATATGGGCTAGTATACTCAACACTCATTTGCAAAAATGCCTCAGTTCCAACGCTCTAGTATGTTTTGGATGGTCAAAACAAAAGTAGTAAAAAAATTGTGGAGCCACCTTATGAAGAACCAACCTCCGAAAGCTAAATTAACATGACGAGGGTAAATAATAATGTTTTGGGGCACTAAAACCCCTCATAGTAATAATGGTATCTGTTCCTGACCCACCACTGAGGTTTCCTCATCACCCAAAAGTTTCATRTCTCTGGTCKTGTATGCCGACAGTCACTTCAAACGCAATGAACACTGGATTTGTTGATCCGATCAAGGCAAAGAAGTGGTCCCCTACGCTCCTCCTAATTGCCAAGGTCAATTAAAAAAATTCCGAAATAATGGCAATAGAAACTTGTTCAACCTCATAAAAGATTCACCTCATCCCAAATCAATTAAGTTAGCAACTTCAGTGAACGCAGTACTTGGTTAAATGTCTATTGCCACGAATACTTAATTAAAAATGGGGTGGTCTACTATACCTCCAATGGTGGTCTACAAACACCCAATTTGAAAGAAATCATCACAAATACTGATAAAATTTTTATCAAAAATATACTTGGCTCTTGAATCCAAAGAAATCTCTCCAGTAAGCTCTATAGTTGTCTCCCAACGAAAGCACACACACATATTTTGATTAAAATACTTAAGGTGACGCAACTAGTATCGTACCTTACATTATACCTTTAAATTCTGAACGACTCAAACATTATGTGAATTATTATCAAAAAATGAATACTGGTCTATTTTTTACTTAAACTTTGATTAAAGTGCCGACAGCTCAGAATTCAAGACTCCCTGGAAACCCTAAAACGCAGATTCAAGACAAGAGCGCACCGTTTTGAAATCCTCGTAAGACTCCGCGAAAACCCTAAGCCGCAAATTCAAGACAAGAGCGTACCATTTTGAAATCCTCGTACGAATCCGCGAGTCGATCCACCTCCAAAGGCTCCTTCCTCCGCCTCCGCTTCTCAGGAATAGCCCCGGCGCCGGCATTCGTCTCCACCGAAGCACTGACACGAGCTGTGGCGGAATTCGGTTTGTGAGTCCGGCCCAGGAAGTAGCCCACGGTGAGAAACCCTGCGGCCATGGCCACCAGATGCGCGGGGGTGAGAGGGACGGTCGAGGAGTCCATGGCTTCCGCCTCTTTCAGTGCCTCCATGGACACTTCAAGCCATGCACTCCCGTAAAAAACAAACCAAGCTTCGTCGTCCTTGGATTCAGAAACAGAATTAGGGTTTAGGGCTCATGTTGGGAACACAATACGATCGGTGAGTAATCCTATAAGTTAGAACTGGCCCCACGCCAAGTCATTCCAGGGGGCAAGTAAAACAAGAACGCTGTAACCACTAAGTTAGGCTCTGTCATTGGTTAATTCATTCACTAGAATGGTATTTAGTGTTGGCAACACTAATTACGAAGCACGGCACTAAATGTCAACGTAGACACTATTTGTCAACTATTGGATAAACTTTTTTTACAAGATTACATTTAGGGGAGGCAACCCATTTCCAATCACCTCCCCATTTTCAATCAATAGACTGTTGTCTTTCCATGAAGTTATGGCACAATCGATAGAGTAGTTGTGGCTCATTATAATTGGTTGCAAGGACCTCAATATTGCAATCAGCCCTTGGTCGATTTTGCAATTAGTCTGTGGTCAGAAATAGAAAAGACTATATCACCATTATAGGTTGAAGAGAATCTTCTACTAAAAAATTACTAGTAATTTCATTTTATGTGATAAAATTTTGGAAAAATATGCAATCCTTCCAAACTCTATTGTTGTACATGGGAAAAATTCCACATTCAAAAAACTTGCCCTCCAAATATGCACAATTGCTTATTTGATCATAAATGGGTTGCCTCCCTTAGTGTTATATATTATTTCATCAAATTGCAATGAAAAAAATATAAGCCTAAATATATGAATTAAGGGGTGGTGCATGAACACAACACTAAATGCAAACTACTTGAAATTTAGAGTGGGTGTGGCAAGAGTTCAAGTAATACTATCAATAACATAACACTAAATACCATTATTAGTGTAGTTGGACATCTCTACTCCAATGTTAACTTCGTCGTGCAGTGTGAATGAGGTTGTAGAGAGGATTCGGAAACTTAGATTTCAAAACCAGTAGATGCCATAAAGTGGGTACACCCAAAAGCGCCACCAATTGGTCATGTGTCTAGTTACTATTATTGATTGTTGAGAATTTCATATTGTCTTGTTGGCAAGTGAAAAGATGTTCCAATGCACCAAAGAACACGCCATTTGGATATAGTATGCAAAAGTTATTAAGCGTAAAAGTTTGTTTTTGAAAGCGCCATCTACAGTCTGTGTACATAATTGATTTTGAAAATATACACAGACATAGATGGCACTATAAGGCCAACTTGCACTTTTGGGTGTACCCACTTTAGTCTTTGTCTTTTGGACAAAGCCAATAAAAAGCTCCCTATTGGCAACTTGATCAATTTACCTTGTATATACGGCCAGGGCAAACTGACCCCCTTATTGTCCCTTTTTTCACCCCTTGAGAAAACACTGAATTTTTTTTATTTACCACATATGATAATATTTGAAAATTTTGAATTCTCATTTGTAATCACACACACCAAATTAGCTAGGGGAGGTGAAGAAATACAAAATTGACTTGGCACAAACTAGGGGCAATTTTTACATTTACCTTTTGACAAGGGCAATAAGGGGGTCAATTTGCCTTAGCCCTTCATATACCTCCCCAAAATAATTTGGAGCTTCTAATTGCAAACATAAATTCAAATTTGCAAATTCTATCATGCATGGAAAATAAAAATTTAGGATTTTCCCGAGTGGCCAAGCAAGGGTTCAGTTCACCCTTGCCTTTAGAAGGTGCATGGATAACTATTGTCCAAGTAAGTTACATAGTACTAATAAGATAAGTATACCCAAAACCAACCAAATAAAAAAATCAGTGACTATGTTCATGAATCTTACAAGTAAGAATATCGAACTCTAAGGTAGGAGGTCCATAAGTGGACCATCTAAGGACTGGAACTGAAGTTTAGGGAGGTGATACACCTTGAAATATTTTTCAATAAATTGTCCTTGAAAGACAAGGAGAATTGACATCTGGCTGAAGTTGTTTCATATTTTTTGAAGCTTAGTGAAATTAGTTATGAAATTTTGAAGTCAAAACACCATAGGGTTCTAAAAGCGACCACCCCCTGAAATGTACACCGTTGGTACATTTTGATAAATTGAAGAAAGCAGAATGTACCTTTGAGGCATGTTCCATTCAAAATGCCCGATCTGAGTTTGAGCCTCTTACCTTATACAATAATAGTACATACTATTGGGTTTGTGCATTTTTGAACATTGAATGAATGAATGAATTATGAATTTATAAAGTGCTAAAAACAGTTGTACCTAGTATCAACCCTAGGCTCTCATGAACAGATCAAGGTGATGTACATTTGAGGCAAAAATTGTGGGGGTCAAATCTAGAAAGGGATTACAATTATTGTAGGTGCAGCTATCTTAAATAGACAAAATAGACATTACTCCAATGAAGCTAAATTTGAAAAAAAATTGATGAATGATTATTAATTAGTATTCGGAAACATAATTTGATGGATCTCATTATCTTTGCACAGTTGGTATCTCTATGTACAGTTTTCACAGAAATCAAGTCAATTTTTATTTTACTTTAACCCAATAGTATGTTTAAGCAAAACTAACTTTTCCAACTCAAAATATGGCCCTAGAAAAATTATTGCACAATAAACTTTGACTAGTAAGCACAATGACAGAATCAATCACATGGATGTGATTAATGGCTCATCGTTTGTAACTTTTGCTAAACAACCATCATCAATTTATCATTCTAAATTATCTTGTATAGAATACCTTCACAATTTCCAAAATTTGGGCTACCTTTTAGTTGTTAAAGAAATTAAACTTTAAAGTTTCCTTATAATCAATATTTTATTACTACTTGAAGGTGGTTTCTAGCATGGAATGACAAAAAGAATTTATACTCTACAATAATATACTCTTACAAAAACTCAAATTTCTTAACAATGTTTTGAACACCATTATGGTCAGAATTAAAGTGGGTCCGATTGTGGTCAATATTGTAATGGTGGTGTACATTTGGGTTCTCAAATGTACACCATCATTACAATTTTGACCACAATGGGGCCTACTCAAATTCTGACTGCAATGGGGGTGGTTTACCTTAGTTGTTGTTTGGCTCCAAGAGTCACACTGGTGACAGTGGTGAGTGTGTTGCGCCACGGCGAGCAGACCTGCAGAATTTGTCCACTTGGTTTCAATGTGAATTAGGAAGGAAACAAACTACACAGACACCAATACTGACTACAGTACCGGTAAGTCACCAGGGTTAGTAAATTACGGGAGACTGATTACTGTAGATAAATACAAGGATGGGTTAGAATCACACAACACTAGTAGTAAGGGAGTTTGCTCTTAAATCACCCATGCTTTAAAAGCGATCATGCTATAGAGGTACATTTTGCTTTCTTCAATGTACCAGAAGTGTACATTTCAGGAGGTGGTCACTTTTAGTGACTATTGCATTACAACTTCAAGAATTTGTAGCTAATTCCTTGAAGGTCCAAAAAATATGAAATGACTTGGGTTAGATGTCAAATTCCTTTTTTCTTCCTATGAAAATTTATTGAAAATTGTTTCAAGGAGTTTAGCTTCCCTAAAAATGCAATTAGCTCTTAAACGGTCGCTTTAAGAGCAATCTACCTATTGTAAGAGCAACCCCACCAATGAATTCCCTATCCCTTAAGATTTAGGGAGACGACCTCAATGGAGATAGAGATGGTCAACCTTCACTGTACCAACCCTTTCCAACTTTCGCATTCCTAAAGTTTACAGAACTTGTGAAAAGTTGCGCCCCAATTCTGTATCCCGAGCCTCTTATGCAAAACTAGTCAGATTTCATCTGAATACTAAGGTCTCAAAAGCAAATATTAGGGATACTAAGGTCTCAAAAGCAAATATTAGGGAAAGGGATACGGAACACTTGATAGGGATGCTCTAATTGTACTGTACAGTGGCCTTCAATAAGTCTTGCAACCCCATTTCAATTCTGAGGCAAACACTCAAATTACAAAACATAATTGTGGCAAGTAAATTTAGATATTTGATTGAGATTTTTGGCCTTGGACAAGGTGAGTCATGTACCTTGTTGTGACTGATTCCACTTTTTAGAAATATTTCTTTTGTGACATGTGGTTGATTTTGGAAACACTAAGTTCGCTTTAAAGGCACAAATGCCACATTTAACTACTTTTGGACATTTGAAAATTCAAAATTAATAATGGTCATTGGAAGAAAAAAAATGGTTTTCGGGAGATAATGCAAAACATCGGGAAATCTATATAAGACATTGGGAGATTTATAAAAACATTGAGAGATTTGTGAAAGTGTGAAAATATCGGGAGATCTCCCAATGTTATAATTTGGAGATGATTCCAACCAACTTTGGAGTTGAGAGACCAACATTACTATAGACCAATAGACATGCTTCTTGTGATTTTTGC
This sequence comes from Pleurozium schreberi, assembly GCA_006891605.1. Classification (NCBI taxonomy): domain Eukaryota; kingdom Viridiplantae; phylum Streptophyta; class Bryopsida; order Hypnales; family Hylocomiaceae; genus Pleurozium; species Pleurozium schreberi. Next base: position 3,169 of record VACF01000791.1, on the reverse strand, counting down.
ATGAAGACATAGCCTAGAAGTTTTGAGAGGGGAATTGATGTTTGTCTATATCATTGTGTATGTGATAATGCTAGAAGTTCTGTAAGCGAATTTTGTGAAATTTTAAGTAGTGTCAATAGTTAACTTTGTACTATGATACAATGTAAATCTCATTGAATGACCCCCACATTTTTTAAACCTCAAATCCATAGAAAACGTATTGAAGCAAGTCAAAGTTTGAGAGCAAAAAAGATGTAGATCCATAACAAAGATCAAATGTGAACACTCGTAAATATGGCATGGGAGGATCTACGTCAAAAAAGTATCTAAAGGTCAATTTCTACAAGGCCAAACCAAATGCAAGCTCTAATAGCAACTCAAGGTGGCAGTTTTGGATGGTAGTGTATATACCACTTTATTGCAAAATAGTTGCTAGTGAGCAAGACAAAATGTGAAATTTATATTATATTAGGCTTCTACAATTTTATAGCTTTCTAATGATACCCTATTTGACATTGTTTGTTGAAATTTTTTCAATTTGAAAAAAAGACCTTTGCTATAAATGTGTATGAAAGAAAATTGCAAAACACATTGAAGCCACATAGAAGAAAATTTTATCTAATAGTGTGATTTTTTGTAAAAGATGTGGACAATGATATTTCTTAAATAAACGTGCAATCAAATTTTAAAAAATCATCACAATTGATTTTCAATAAATTTTTATGTAACATGAAAAAAAAAWAATAATTCACCAAAAAGGCAAAAATGGAGTGAGTTCATATTTTTGGACATTGAATTTTCATATGTTGATTAAGATTCCATAAAGAAATAGATACAGTAGGCTAGTTTTGATAGAATATTCTTAAAATTGAGTTAAAAAAGAAAAAGTTTGAAGGACTTCATAGTAGGGTTGCAAGACTTATTGGAAGGTATTGTACAAATTGTTATTTGAACTTTGAAATGGTGAGGCCACACAGCATTAAATTTTGTTTTTTTCATTTACTTTAGGTAGTGCAGAAAGCCAACGACAAGCATTGGAAGGATGAAGATACTTACATCCATGGGAATGGATGATGCTTGCAATCTATGGATGAAACTTCATTTATTCATCCAAATGATGTACATTCTTCCAAAATAGGGCAATACCATCCCAAGATTTGGTAGCAAATTAGCGATTTCATCTATTGAAAAGCAATAATATTTAGCCAAATATTCCCTATACAAAAATCTCATCGCTTTTGAGAAAAATTGTGCTAAAAAAACATTGGTGCCACATTGAATGGGGAGTTTATGGGGTGACTCAAATTTTTGAGCGTCTTTTCACATGTCATTTAACCCCAAAGTGACATTCAATTTTTGGGGTTCAAAAACATCATTGCTTTTGAAGCTTTATGGATTCAAATGTCTTCAAGTTATACAAATCTCAACCGTACAATCTTGTAGTGTATATGTTGTAGATGACATGTACCCTAAAAGATCTTGGAGGAGATTAATCCTAGAAGGACGCAGGGGTTCCTTGTGGGTATCATCATTTCTGAAACCGTGGGAATAATTAGTTACAAAACCCCCAAAAGAACTCATTTGAAGTCAAAGTATTAAAGAAGATCTCCACTTTCTACACAAAATTCCAAGGACKAGTAGTTGAATTTTTGTCTTACACAGGAGAATACCTTGTCATTTGTCACACACTAAACATCCACAACGTCAACATCCACAACGTCCTTTCTAGGTTAGCAAGAAGATGCTTGAGAATTTAGACTACTAGAAGCATTGGACATGACTTGGCAAGTTCAATTTTTTGTTGACATGTAGCACGTATTTCGGATTCATGAAATTKAGAAATGTGCAAACAACAAATACATAAAACTAGACATAATTTTGTGAAACTTGAACCAAAAACCTTTTATGCAAAACCGACATCTTCTCTTGATTACACGGAAGTGTTACATTTTAGAGTTCATTGTTTATAAAGGCCAAGTTTGTAGAAATCAAATAACAACAACAAGCACGTGCTAGTAATTTTAAATATACCATAATTGTCATTCTTTGCAAAGTAAAGGATGTCATTACAAAAAAAATGAGCCCTTGAAAAGGTTGTTATAACTAATTGGCCCCAAGGCCATGTGACATTACAGTTTTTTCTTTTTTTTCTTTTTTTTCTTTTTTTTAGTAAAACAAAAATTAAAATAAATAAATATTGAGAGTTTGATGTGGCATGTTGGATATGGATTAATTTTTTTTTCCCTAATATCACCGTGGCCTTTTTGAACTCGTAGCCCTTTGAAGGCTCATTTTTATGTTGTAATGAATTGTATCCTTTTTGCAATTGGATAACAACTCWCTAATCGATAGGAAAAATTGAAGCTTCTACGAGACCACCWCARTTGGRCCAACAATCCAAATAAAAAATTAGTATACACGTTTAAAATATTATTTTTTTATTTAGATTTTTTGAGTTGTTGGTCTAGAGTCTCGTGGCCCTATGGAGGCTCCAAATTTCTATAATGAAATTAGAACTTGAGAGTACTATTGTTGAAAGTGCATTAAGTTTTATATGTAAAATAGATGTAAGAAAACTCACATACCAATAAACTTGATCTACAACCATTCATTTGTTTAGAATGACCCTAAGGAAATAAAAAAGTAGGATAATAGAAGAAAGTTATCTCTAGTCAAAAGTATCATTGTTAATGAAGCATACGTTGGCAATGGCTCAACTATCTAAGCTTCATGAACGTCGATGGTGATTGGTAAAGTCCATCCTTGATGCCTCCATTAGGAAGCTGACCCAATATAGAACCAACATGCTCTTTTCCCCAATAAATTGTCAAGTCTGCATATGACGACAAGGTCATTTGATCCCATCACAATGATTGGGCGATAGGGTAGAATAAGCTAAATATCTACTTAAACAAAGGTTTTATTGGGGTGATTCAATTGATCATTTTTGTTTTTTTTAATATAAATCATAAATCTCACTGGGTCATTGCAAGAAAGGCCTGTCCTATTCTCCATCACAAATAGTGTCACTCTCTTGTAATCTTCAATAACTTTTGAAACATAAATCCCCTAAACTTGAAATTTTTATTGGAGATGCCTAGCTTGATGATAATCATATATTTTATTTTTCAAAAAATTTAAAAAATAAATTTATATTTAAAAATCATTTTTGCTAATTTGTCACACTTTG